>JACXSJ010001066.1:0-123687 GCA_014851325.1 Pentalonia nigronervosa | reverse complement strand
ATATATATATATATATATAGTTGATGCTGAGGCTGGAAAGATAGTACTTATAATTATTTTAAAAAAAAGAAAAGTATAGATATATATTTATTTATATTTGTTATGTGTATGTTTTGCTTGAAATTATATTAGTCTTGCAAATTTTTACACATGTAATTAATTACATTTGTATTGAAGATATGAAATGCTTACATTTTTTTTTCAATCATGGCTGGTGAAACTAAAGATGTATCTAAATCAGAGCATCAATCGATTGTAGTGAGATATTTTTTTTCAAGATGAAATAAAAAAGACATTCAAAATTTTAAAATTATAGTAATTAGCTCATACTTACCTATAAATGGTTTTTTTTTTTTACTGAAATCTTATTTTTTATTGGTCTAACGCCTGACTACAGTTATTTGACTCTTATTGGCCTAACCTAAAAAAAAATCCTGGTGCCGTCATTAGTGCTGTGGGTTGTTTGGGCTCATGTTCGATATTTTATATACTTTATTAGATACATTTCTCATTAATTTATTGTAGTCGATATACTATAAACAGCCGTAGTAACTATATAAGTGTAAAAACATTGTAATAATAATATGTTTTAGTCCCCTATTTTCTATAGTTGCGGACAAATTCCTAATGAAAACCAAGTAAATTATGGACGGCATTAATGTAATATAATATACTATTTGCTGACACGTATTTATTTATCCTCGACGCTTTTTCAGTACTTAGAACTAAAGCTACCAATCAAAGAACTAAATTATTATTATTATTTTTTTTTTTTTTATTTAAAACATCATACAGTTATTGCAATCTGTAATATTTTTTATACAATTAATACATTTGGTAGCTTAAAAAATATAACAACATGAAGCAAAAAAAACGTGAGGTAGGAGACCCACCTGCAGTGATATGGAAACCCTCACTAAATTATTAGGTTTATAGTTTGAAATAATAATGAAAGTTTTATGGCCCAAATATCTGAGAAACACTTAACAGCTTGAATAAATTCATATCATTAGCTATGTAGTATAATATTTCAGTACACGGATCCTTGTTAAAAATATTATAAAATATAATTTATTTGACTTACGCGTGTATATAATACCTATAATGTAGGTTTGGGCGATGTGAAGCATGGGGGATGCGTGTCACTGACCGATTTTCACTAACCCCAATAAGAACTGTAAACGAGCTTATAAAGGCTAGTAATAAATGTTGTCGTCAGAAAAATAATATCATTTTTCAGAGACGTCTTGGACAAACTATAAATTGAGTACATTAGCAATTCAGAATAATATTGACCATAGACAACACCATCGAAGTCGACGCCGTGATGACAATAGACAGCAAATATATTTATTATTATGGGATATTTGAATAACAAGGACTTCGACGAATTTCAATTTTTTTTTTTTTGTGAATAAAAATAAAACGCTGAACGGGGAATGCAATGCATATTGCATACCTTGTGTCCCTTTATTGTTGCGACGCTGTACCTATTATAATATTATAATGTACCTAAGCCCTACATACCAGCTACCAATGATACATAACAATTTACAATACGCAAGGCTCGTTATTAACGAGTTACTTCTTTTTTTAAGTAACTTCTAACTCAACGAGTTAATTTTCTTCTATAATATTATACAGCAAGCCAGTAACTTATGAGGTGTTAATTGTTTTCATAAAACCACAAATTTAAAATATATTCTATTTCATAAAAAACTAATTTTATATAAAAAAAAAAAATAAATAACAGCCGGCTATTATTTAAAATATTGTATATTGGCAGAATATATTATAAATATAAAAGTTGTAGAGATAACATTTATAGGTGCCATTGAAAAAAAACAAATATAACCAAATACTCAGTATCCACTAATAGGTAGGTAGTATCTACATAAGTAAAATGGTTATTCAGAATATTCAAATAAAATTAATCAAAAATAAATCAATAAAAACTTATTGTCTATGTTACTGTAGTTAAAAATCCAGGTAAACTTTATTCCTTCTTTGATTTCCAAACAGGGAATTTTTGTTTTTTTCACGATGAGATAATTTTCTTTTATTAATTATTGTCTAAACTAAAATTTCTCAACTATTAGATAATGTGCATAAAGGATAATTTTTTAAAAATACCTGCATATTATTTAAAATACTATAGGTAAGTATTTTAAAATTATTAAGTAAAAACATAAAGCAATTTTATAGGTACTAATAGTATTTTATATTAGAAATTAGTTCATATGTACCATTTATTCAGGGTACCAAAAATAAAATACTATTACTATAGAATTAATAATTTACCTGTTTAAAACTACAATTCATTCTTATAAATAAAAGTTATTTTTTTTCTTACATTCATTAAAAATGTTCAATATATAATATATAATTTTTTTTTCATTTAAAATTCTATTGTTATAGATTGTATGATAAATACTAAATTATTTATGTCAATGATTGGTGTTGATAATAAATAATAATTATTACTGAATTAAATTTAGAATATTATTAACACCATTTTAAAATTTTTTGAATACATATTTTGCATAATTGCAAAACGACAACTTTGATTTAACTCTATCATTTTAAAATACATTTTTCATAGTCCTTGATTTTTAAATTAAAGTAGTATTTTAGTAGCTTATAATAGTGTTAATGTAAAATGTGCAAGATTTTGTCATAAACAGAGTTCAGGACTTTAAAAGCATCCAAAATCATCAATATAAGCACTCAAAAAACATTTAATCATAAAAGCAATCTCAAAAATGGTTACTCTCTTGCTTCAAAATCCAAAAAAATAAAAATGTGACATTTTTCTAAGACTACAAACATTATTAATGTTTGTCAATAGGTATTGCTTGCATTAAAAAAAAACTTGTAAATAAATAAAGATCAGCACTTAATTTTTATAGAACTTAGCTGTTTTTGAATGATTATTGAAAAACATGGAAACTTCTATAAGTTCTTCTCTAGCCCTAGTAATAATCTAAAATAGTTGGCTTAGTTTTTTTTTTATAAATTATAATCCTAATTATGTAATAAATTGTATTATTACATTAATTAGGGATACCAAAAAGCTCATGATAATGGGTGGGGTACTTTCTTCCTGTAATTAGTCACTGTACCGAATACATTAAAACATTGAACATAGACAAAAATATAAATAAATCTTAAGTATATTAAAATACATGTTTTAAAATATAATTATAGATATTATAGTTATAATGTATAAAAAGTAAAAACACTCATCATGAATTAATACATTTATAAACTAATATACAGATACTTGTAAAAATAATAAAAAAATAAATTATAAAACTTTTAACTCTTTTCTAGAGCATTAATAATGTTTACTTAAATGTAGAATTTTTTTTACTAATACATTTATTTTATTTTCATAATAAATACCTAAACTAAAATAAAAATTATAAAATAATTTTATGATAAGAAATTATTTTTGAAACTTGGAAGGTATACGACTTTCTGTACGCTTTCTGTTTGATGAATTAGATACATCAGATAATACAGGAACTCCGGAAAACTTTGGAATGGTTTTTTTTTGTTTAATACTATTGTTAAAGGATGATAGTGATGAATTATTAAATTCATCATTTTTTGCTAATGATCTGTCATTGACTTTGCAAGGTATTTTAGTTTTTGTTAAAACTTCTGATTTTTTTAAAGTTACCGGTTTAGTAAAATCATCATTACTTTCTTCAAATTTGTTAAAATTTAATTTGCCTGATTTTAAATTGTTTGATTTTGTATTATTTACACAAGATGGCTGTTTTTCACTACTTCTGAACATATTTTTAATTTTATAGAGCATCGACATTGGTGTCTTCAGTATCTCAGTTTCTATCTTCATTTTCTTTTCAAGGTTGTCATGTTCTTTAGTAGTTTCCATTTTTCTCTTATTATCTTCATGTACATGATTCAATTCAATACTATGAAAAGAATCAATCATTGAACTTTTTTCTGGTGATTCCGTAAGAAGTGATTCATCGTTCATCTGTATATCAGTTAACAATTCGGTGTTATTTTGCAAAAAGATGGATTCTTCAAAGTTTGGAGCTGAGCTATTAATTTCATTAGAACTCCTATCTATTGATCTTTCAGATCTATCATCAGAAGTTATAGCTATTATTGGATTTTCAGATAAAATAATTGATTGTTTATCAGATTTTGTAGTAGGTATTGATACAAGAGACATTTCAATTAGATTAGAGATATTTCTATCGGATTCAACAGATGTTTTATCAGTATTGTTTTTTAATTCAAATTTTCCCAATATTCCTTGGTCAATAATGCTGAAATCCACAATAGCACGTTTATTTGAGTCAAAACACAGTTCTTGGTTTAAATCCTCTTTAAACACTGCAGAATCAATGTTTTTATTTAAAGTTGTATTAGATAACAATTTTAAGTCTGATTTTACTCCGTTTGTAAATGGTTCTGCCATACAGTGTTCGCCACAAAATGTTTTTTGTTTTGACCCATTTTGTTCAATTGTTTGATTTATAGAGTTAGAAGGCTCAGTAGCTACAAACTGACTGTTAATTAACACCAATGGTTCTACATTATTTAATTCTGTTATATGATTTTGAGTATTATTTCTTGCAGAAGAATATGAAGAGTGATTTAAATATGAATCAGTTATTGTTTGATTAAAAGATGAGTTACTGCAATTAGATTTATTTGTTCTAATTGACTCATCAGCTAATAATTCTACATTAGGAGATGAAATTGATGATAGATTGTTTGATGAAGAATCATTGGAAGATTTTTTAAAATCTTTAAAATTAATTTCATCTTTCAACACTATTTCTGAATTCCACATTTGATCAACTGAACTAAAATTTATTAAACTGTCATTGTTCATAACATTTTCATTTGGATTTGTTTGTTGAGTATTTTTTAATATTGGAGTTTGATCAATGATACTGAAATTAAATAACTTCTGTTTCTTTGCTTGATTGTTAAAAGTGGGCGTTTGTTGAACAATACTAAAATCTAATAGTTTTTGTGTCTTGGGAGTCTTATATTTCACTTGATTTTCTTTATTGTCTTCAAAATTAAACATATGTTCTAGATTTGAAAATTCTTCTAAACTGTTATCAATGCTTTTAGTTGTAGCCAATAAATCTAATGGTTGATTTTCATTATTAAGTAATTCATTTTGATCAATAAAGTTTTTTTTAGTTTTTTCTGTTTCTGGTATAAAGCTAAAAGCAGCGGAATTAGGAATATCAGTTATATTAAATTGATTAGCTATTGAATTTAAGTTATTTTCATCAAAAGCGTTTTGTTTTGAACATATTTCATTGACATCTTTAGGGATGAACATCTGTTTTGCAGTGATATTATTCAAGTTTTTATTTATTTCAGTACAAGTATCAAGTTCCATTTTTAATAACTCATCACTAAACATTGAACTTTCATTATGTTTTGTCTCATTAATATTATCAACTAACCCAGAATCTGTCATAGTACAATTTATTGAAATACATTCATTTGCTTTTGTTTCAATTTGGATATTAACATCTGTTTCATTTTCTATACTCACTACAGATTTTGAAGTAGCTACTGTATTTACAACTGTTGATTTATTCAACAATTTATTATCTTCAATTTTATTTACAATAATTTCAGATTCCAAAGTAATTGGTACATCATTATTGGGGATTACAAAATCTTCATTTTGCTCTATATTATTACTAGAAGTTTCTAAAGATTTATTTTCAATAATAACTGACAAGTTTGATCTGTCATTACTAGAATTTTCATTTACTTTTGTTAAAGTGAATGTATCAGAAGAATGTGTTTGTTTAATCAAATGTTCAAGAGTTTCATTATCATAACTTGCTTTTGGCTTAATTAATTTTCCACCCAGACAATTTTCTGATGGAATGTCATTGCACATTTCATTTACAGCTTGTTCAAAGTCTAAATATTGTTTCATCCTATATGACGGGTCTTCTAGTGATGTATTGCAAGTTATATTAACTTCGATATTTTCTACAAATGAAGTATCAGAATTGATTGCATTTTTTGAGATACTATTATCCAGTTTACTTAAATGTAATTTATTATCAAAATGTATAGCTGGAACAGTGTTGTTTTGAAAATTTTGTTCAGTTTTATTTATGGATTTATTAAAATTGACACTTTTGCTGTCTATTGAAAGTTTATTATTGTACATTGTCTCATCATATCCATTATCCTCATGACTAGTGTTAGTTGACGGAATATCAACTTCCATAGGAACTGAGAATTTTTCATCATTATGATCATTAACATCAAATGTTGGAATAGCCATGTTGGACATAATATCCATTGACTTTTCATCAAATTTGGGCTCAGTGTCATTTAAGTATTTATTAAAATCCATATTTTGGTTGGTTGTTGAAAGATTCTTAGTGTCTACTGAATTATCAAATATTTTATCCATTACACTGGTATTAATTGATTTAACTACAACTTCTGTAGCAATTGAGTTTTCATCATTATAATCATTTATACCTGATGTTGAAATAGAGATATCAGATATAATATACATTGACTTTTCGTCATTAAATTTTTGCTCAGTGTCATTTAAAGTATTTTCAATATTAGTATCATTCAAGGATTTATTAAAATCCATACTTTGGTTGTTTGTTGAAAGTTTATTTGTACAAATTGTTTTATTAAATCCTTTATCCACACAGCTAGTGTTAGTTGATTTAATATCAACATCCATGGCAACCAAGAATTCTTTGTTGTTATAATTTTTGTCTAATGTTGGAATTGTTTTGTTGGACAAAGTACACACAGATTTTTCATCATTAATGTTGTGCTTGGTATCATTTAGAACATTTTGGATATGATCAGTTTCATTTAAGGATCGATTAAAATCTATACTCTGTTTGTTTGTTGAAAGATTATTAGTGTACGAATTATCAAATATTTTGTCCACTATACTGGTATTAATTGATTTAATATCAGCTTCTACAGCAATTAAGTTTTCTTTATCATCATATTCATTTATACCTGATGTTGAAATAGTGATATCGGATATAATACATGTTGACTTTTCATCATTAATTTTTTTCTCGGTGTCATTAAAAGTATTTTCAATATGATTAGTATTATTTAAGGATTTATTAAAATCCATACTTAGATTGTTTATTGAAAAGTTATTAGTATATATAGTTTCATCAAATCCATTATCCACACAGCTACTATTAGTTGATTTAATATCAACATCCATGACAATTGATAATTCTTTATTGTTATGATAATTTATGTCTAATGCAGAAATAGTTTTGTTGGACAAAATACACATAGATTTTTCATCATTTATGTTGTGCTTAGTGTCATTTATAGTACTTTCAATATGATTAGTTTCATTTAGGTACTTATTCAAATCCATAATTTGGTTGGTTATTGATTGTTTATTAGTGCACACTGCATAATCAAATATTTTATCTACTACACTGGTATTAATTTTTTTATTATTAGCTTCTGTAGCAATACAGTTTTCTTTATTATTAAATTTTTCCTGAGTGTTATTTAAAGTATTTTGGATATGATTTGTATCATTCAAGGATTTATTAAAATCCATACTTTGGTTGTTTGTTGAAAGTTTATTCATATATAGAGTTTCATCAAATCCAGTATCCACACAGCTACTATTAGTTAAATTAATATCAACTTCCATGGCAACTGATAATTCTTCATTGTTATGATAATTTATATCTAATATAGGAATAGTTTTGTTGGACAAAATACACTTAGATTTTTCATCATCAAATTTGTATTTGTACTCAGTATCATTTAGAACACTTTCAAAATGATCAGTTTTATTTAAGGTTTGATTAAAATCTATACTTCTGTTATTTGTTGCAAGTTTATCAGTATATATAGTTTCATCAAATATTTTACCTTCTACAATGTTATCAGTTGATTTTATATCAAGTTGAGCAGCAGTCACATATTCTTTATCACAATGATCACTTACGTCTATTGGAATGGTCATATCGGTCATAATATTCATTGACTGTTCATTATCATATATGTGCTCAGTATTATTCAAAGTACTTTTAATTTGATCAGTTTTATTTAATGATTTGTTAATATTTATATTCCTGCTGTCTGTTGAAAGTTTATTTGAGTTTGTTGTTTCATCAAACATTGAAGTTTCAAACACATTTTCTTTAGATTTACCATGACATGTTTCAGTTATTGATGAGACATTTAAACTTTCTTTGGTTTTTGTATGTCTACAACTGATATCATTTAAAATTGAAGGAGAACTGAGAACTTTAGGAAAAACAGGAGTTGTAGTTTCTTCTATTCTATCCATAAACGGAGCAGACGCTACTAGAGTCTTACCACGGAATGATTGTTTGGTTACACGCAAATCAAACAATCTTTGTTTACCAGGTGTTATAGTGTATTCATCAGAAACAATTGAATCTTCAGTGAGATCTCCAAGTTCTAAGTCACTACAAATACTTAAATCTGTATCGTCTTTTTGACTACAATGTATTAAAGTACATACATTATTAGAATCATCTAATACATTTTGTTGGCTAATACTAGCGCTTTGCTCAATAACACTTGAAACAACAGACAACTGTTCACAGGAATTAGTTTCATCAACTAAAAACAAAAAATTTAATTAATAAAATAAAAATAAAATAATATTTACATATTTTAATTATTTTAAATACGTACAGACATAATTGTCTTGAATCAACTCTGCTTCTTGAATATCTGTAAAGCTAACGGTTTCATCTAAAAAATTTAATTATAATAACTAATTAATTATTGACTGTAGCTACTTATAACAATAATTTTATTTAACTTAATTCATTTTACAGACTGAGAAATAGATTTACTTGGTAATTCAAATATCAAGGAGAATAAACATAATTTCAATTTATGTAGTCTTTGAGTTTTATACCTCAAACACAACTTAAAAACACTTTAAGGAGCTAGAAAACATTTTTAGTTGTTAACTATATATTGTTTTAATTGGAAAAAATTATGTAAACAAATTTAATAAAAGAAGTGCTTAAATATAATTAGCGTTAATGAATCTGATATAAATCAAGTATATTTTATAAATTACAAAACTTTTTACATTTTCTGTTAGAAAAAATATATTTTTTTTAAAATTAAATACAATTTTATAATTTTTAGAAAGACTAAAGAAATCCAAAAATATAATTAATACATACCTTCAAATGTAGATTTATTTTGATCTTCTGATAAAGAAGATTCGTCTAAAATCAATATGTTAAGAATTAAGTCAGATAAACATTATTTTGAGTTTTGAATTAGTAACAAGTTGATTAAATAAATGTAATATGTTAAGTATTGAAAAATATAGAATTTTATATTTTAATAAATCATAGAAGTAAAATTAAAAAGGTGGGCAAGTGGGTACCACTCTGCGATCTAGTATTCATTATTGTAATAGATGTGTTAAACTTGAATTCGATGATATAGAATTACTGTATACAAAAACAGCAACGATGGTCTGATCAGCTTACATTATGAAGTCAATTTTATGATATTATTACTATTAAAGTAATTTATTTTACTATCAGTAATGGTGTAATACAGGTAGTTGAAATAAAAATTGCATTTTAAAATGTCATTGTGTGTATAAAATATAATTACATAATTTAAGCAATATTTTTAAATTTCAAAAAAATAACTAGAATTGTTATTCTTTTATTATATATAAAATTCAAGGAATGATCAATGGGGATAAAACAAACCAGAATCAAACAAAGTATGGGTACTTGTTTGTTATAGCCTCACCACCGAGCTCTATGCACTTTATCACCCTGCCACCAGGTGACATAACGTCTAAAATTTTTACCTAACTAAAATTTTGATAATTTTCAGTATTTCTATAATATTTTACATTTAGGTTAATTCTATTTATGAAAAAAATGTAAATATTAATTATATTTTAAATTCTATTTTAATTAAGTTCGTAAATGTTGTCGACTTGTTGTATTTTAAGTATTTATAATTTAAAGTGGTTATGAAATATTAATACAGTTATTAACTGTGCTACAATTACTTATAAAAATATATTATTTACTTTTATTTTAATTTAACGGTGTATAAAAAAATACCTTAGTATAATGAACAATCCAGTGGCGAATTTTATACATTTTAAACGACACAGTGACGTGGCATAACAAACAAATAACACAATATGTATGTATATGTATCTTACTTGATGATATTGATCCCATTCTAATGTATCTATTAATAACTTCTGTATCAATCAATTTTGCATTTGGTATATATTTTGAAAAACGCGGAGAAGAAAATCTTGCTGTAAAAGTAATTTTGAGTTAGGTAGTTATAGATCATAATAATATTCTTTAATTTATAATAAGAACCTAGGTTTCCTTTATAAAAACAGTAGATATTTTTAATTTACAATTAAATATAAAAAATTAAAAATACTTACTATTAGAATCGACAGAAATGCTTTGTTTTAATTCTATTGTTCCAATTTCTTCTTTTTCTTCTTCAACATTATTTGTTGACTGAGTTATATGAGCTAAAAGTAAAAATGAACATAATTATTTAATAAACTTAAAACATAAATTAAAATTTTTAATAAAATATTTTTACTTGAATTATCAACACACGTATTTTCATTAGGCCCGTCCAAAACAGTAGATTTATCTACGAAAAAAAAAATTAATATAATTAAATTTCCTACAAAATTATAAGCATTTATTTCAATTTTGAACAAAGCAATATGTAAAAAACGTATTTTTCTATTTTTAAAATGTATTATTGGAATACTTTCAAAATGTTTAATTTTAATACAACACTCGTCTGTGTCTAGAATCTAGATGAGTAAACTCACATTAGCATTACCACATTAAAATCTTCACACATCTTTGCTCTATCCATATAGTCTTTACTTTTAAAATTAATAAATGGTAGATAAAAGAACATCAAAATTAAATTAAATTGACCTTAAAAATTCTATTAAATTGGGAAAAAGTTAAATAACATAATGCATTTACACTTACTATTTGTTTTATCTTCATCTAGCTCAAAAAAGGATTGGCTGGAAGTAAAATGTAAAATACAATAATTAATGATTTTTTTATGAAATAAGTACATAATTCTAATTCTTAGTTATGTAGTTCTTTAGTTTTAAAACTAATTTATTAATTTATAAAAAAAATGTTGTTAAAAAATTATTAAAGGAGCACAAAAAAATAAAATAATTTTTTTTAAATAATAGGACATTTAATTCTTAAATTAATGGTACTTATAGGTTAATTTTTCTACTCTCATATTTCAATGAGTTATTTAGAATTAAATAAATATGTACAATTTAATTGGGTTAGGCTTGCTGATCTTAGACGTCTAAAAGTTTATCACTTCACACAATAATTAATTTACCTTTAAAGTAAATTTTCTAATTTTTTTTTTTTGTGCATGTCTATGTGTTTTTAATTTTTTATGAACTAAAGACGTTATTGGATACAGAATTTGTTTAAAGTTTAGATTTTTCGAAAAATTTAAAATCTTATTAAAGTAATTTTTGTTAAATACACCTTCATAACCGCAGCAGTCACTTATTATAACCAGCCACTATCTCTTTTAGTATTTTTAATATTAAAAAAAATTTAAATGTTTTACTAAAATGCTGATACTTCAATTGTCTTAACAAAATAGTCATACTTTTATAGGTAATAAATTAAATATCAAAAATATAATTTTTTAGATGAGTAAAGCATTGTGTAAATTGACCAACTTTTATCTTTATTGATATATTGAAGATGATTTTTAAAAGAAAACCAAATAAATTTTTAAATTGTGTACTGCATGTAAATATGTAAAAAGTGCTAATGAAATATAATAGAAAATAAAGTAAAAAAAAAGGTAGGTACTTATAAAAATATAAAATTTTATAACAAAATAAATATGGTAGCTTTTTTTTAAAAATCCGTTTAAACATCTATTATAAAAACAAAGAACTAATTTGTTGGGATAAAATATAAGTATACTTAACAAGAACAATTGAAATAATTTTACATGTTTGATATATTTTTTACCTTAATTCCAAATCTGAAGGTAAAACAGTACGACGTGGTAACCTGTTATATCTATTTAGTTGACTTTCAGTCACTGGACCAAAACATACAACACCATCATCATATTCATTTGTAACTAAACTGAGTTTATTTGTGTCCATTCTGAAAGCAATTTACAATTTGATCATTATCTAACTGGATAATTTAACTATACATTAATTAATCAAATTTTAAGGTACTATAATAAATATGCTTTATTAACTTTACCTAGAGTTGTTTATATACACTTACAAAGGTATGTTATCAAAAAAATAGGAAATATTATATATATATCACTACCTACCAATCTGATTTATTTAAATATCCTTTCAAAAAAAAAAAAAAAAAAATTATTATTAATATAAAATATCCTAATCACAGATTGATGTAATTTTTAGAAAATTAGAAAGGACCATTATTAATTAACAATTATTAGTAAACATCAAAAATTTTTTTTAGGAAGTTTCTTTACCAGTGTCTTTTAATAAGGCATAGATATAAAGTTACCAAGAGTTCTTACTAAAGCACTACAATACTATGAGTTCCAAACTCTGATATTGAATATTATAATTATGGGAATATGAGATATATAACTACCTAATGTATGTGTGTGTTAATTAATAATAAATAAACACATTACAATACTTCAAAAAAAAAAAAATTGATTGAAACATATATTTATAATAGATAGTATATCCATAATAATAGATTAGGCATTATAAATAAGGCACACATTTTAAACAATAAATAACAAAAATAGCATATTTATCTATGATAAAAAAAAACATGACCAAAAATTAATTTAAATTATAAATAAAAATTAAAAAAAAATTATCAACCATATATTTAGTCAGATTGTCTGTTGCAAAACTCAATCTATAATAGATACTGCTGTATGTAAGTCGATAAGCTATTGACAATAACATAACGTTTAATACATTTAATAACCAAACCAATAAATGAAAAGAATAACCTCATAACCGAAGTCAGTATTTGACATAAATTGAAAACTGTACCTACCATCATACATAACTAAGAAAAATATTTTTACATTTCTTATAAATTAAATTTAAATTTTATTATTATTATAACATAATAAACATATTAAAATGTCATAGCTGAAATAATTACAAAAATTCAATAAAAGATAATTTACATAAAAAATTGGTTTATTTAAAATCAGAATGAGATGAAACAAATGTATGTTTAAAAATTACATTATTATCTAATATCAAATAAGTATATTATGCTTTAAAATCTAAGCATTAATTATCAAATTGTCTGGTATAGAGAAAAATCAGCAGTAAAAAAAAAAAAATATCCAGTAGGCAATATGATTAACATAGGTAAAAGTACATATGTATCATTTTATCTTTTGTAACAAAATTTAATATTGTTTTTTATAAGTTAAAAATGTCTTCCAAAATTTTTAATATAACAGATAGATACAAAATATAAAGCCAAGGAATAAATATGTGGGACAACTAAAATTAATTATACATTAGATGATAAAAAGGTTCTCAGGATTTCCTAGTCCTAAAATAGTCTTAATAATTCTCAACAAAATGCCCACAATTTAAATAAAAATAGCATATTTTGTAGATAAATAATGCAATATCTTAAAATTTAATGAATTTGTATTACACCTAGATTGTAATATTGTATGCACATTAAGATATATTTTTTCAACAAAAAATATTTAAATAGATAATTATTTTTTCAAAACTTAAAACATTTTTATAAATAAAAAAATTAAAAATATAGTTTTTGGCATCATTGTCATTGATGAAATGCATGTCTTAAGTTTTTATACAGCGCCTAACTATATTTCACCATAAAATTTAAATCGATGTAACACTTTTTTTAGTTATTAATACTGTGTTCATGACCAAAGTACCAAATTAGTATTTTTCATTTGTAACTTTTTCCAAAAAAAATTTTTTTATATAAAATTATAAATTTATAAATAACTTAATATTACTTTATGATTAAAAAAAAAAAATAAAAATATTATATCTTATTCAACTTTAAATTAGAAAAACAATTTGGTTTTTTCCTAACTATAATTACCTACACCTACAACTGGGTTTAATTAGGTAAAACTATAAAGAATAATAAACATATGGTAAAGTAATAGATTTTTTCTTTAAATATTAAATGAATAAATAAATAATTAAATAGACTCAACTTCTCCCAACAAAAATTATTTTCTAACGACTAAATTTATAATACATTGTCTATAAAACTAGGTATACACAATAATTTAATTTTCAATTGTATTTTACAGAAAAGTATAAATCAGTACAAACCTGAATATATTTTTCAAGATGAGTAAATACGACAAAAATATTTAGTTTCTCGACCTGGACGTAGTATTTGAGTGGAATAACTTTTATGGGGAAATGTTATGTAAAAGTTAAAATTTAAAACGAAAACTCAAAGGGGAATATATTAAAGGTACGTATAGTTACGACAAACGAATTTAAACTCATTGGTCTCTAATCAACCTACATTTATTACATAACATACAAATTAAAAATTATTAGACATAGGAGAAAGACGCACACGAAAAACTGAAACTGACATATTATATAAACAGACAAAAAACCGACACGAATGATGAATATTTCATGACAAGGCTTTTTTCCGTTAAAAACAGTATGGCGGTTGTGCTCATTCAAAAATATTCTATACGCATGCGCAACAACAAACTATAAGTCGATGGTTACGCCGTCGTGGACGAATGACGAATCACAGATATGAAGTGAGTGACACGACCGGCAATACAATCGGAACTAAGTTCCTGCCGTTCCTCGTTCATCCATCTCACTATGTAGAATGCTAGATTCACATGTTTCTCACAAGCGGGCAGACCTCAGCATTCAACACTTATTACGTTTACATCCCCGAATTCCCTTTCGCCTTCTACCGCTCTACATATGTTGTCCACGTTGACTGGATATTGCGAATTGCGATCGTATTGTCGAAGTGACCACTAATCAATTGACCGAGTTGCCGTGTAATTTGCCCAAGACTCAAAGTGCTCGGATTATTAGTCGATGAAAAGAGCTGCAAGTTTTTTTTTTTTAAATTCAGAATTTTTGTGTGATGGACGACGAAATAATAGACGTAATTACCGAATGTAGTTTCGATTATTTGGAATCCTTGTACGAACCATGGAACAAGATCAACTCGACGTAAGCAGCAATTGTGATCGCATGGTCGTCTAAATAGTTTATTTAGTTATTACTTATAAGACGATGTTATGGTTTGTTCCTAGGTCATATAACCCAATTAGTCCTCAATGGTTGATTCAACTGGCAGACGATTGGAACTCTGAACATGTAAGTGTTCGTGTGTAGATGTAATCATTTTTAAAAAAAACATGGTAGTCTACATTGTCCATAATTCTGTGTTGTAGAGCGTACGCAACAATGATTCAAGGAAGTTGAAAAAACGTCTCTCAGAAGATGTATGTGATGAGTCCAAATACCGCGAAATTCTCAACAAATATAAAGAGAATGATGTATTTGTACTACCAAACGGGGAAGAAATAGTTAGAGTTCGTAATGATTCCAGCTCCGAATCAGAAATTGATATTATGGATGGAGAAACTAATAATAACAATGTTGAGGGTTGGCAGTCGGTTATATCATGTGGTTTCACGAGAGATATTGAACACATACCAGCACCCATTCAAGAAAGACATCTAGATAGTAATATTATAACTGCAGATGAAAGATATTATCATCCAAACTTATTTGGAAAAAAAGATGATAAAAAATATTTAAAAGTAATTTAATAATTCATTTGTATTTTAAAATTATTATACATCTTTTTTAATAATTGATTTATATTATTTATTATAGGTGAGAAATACTATAGTAGATTTATGGAAAGTAAATAAGCCATGTTATGTATCAAAAACATTTGCTAAACAAAAAATGAAAAAGTGTGGTACAGCAAAAGAAATTGGACAGGTACATTCATATCTTGAACATAGAGGATACATTAATTTTGGTTGTGGTAAGTTAATTAATGATAGTATAATACAGTTTTAATTACAAAATATATTTACTTTTAGATGAATGCAAGTATCATAAAAATATTAAAAAAGAATTAGTTAAAGCTAGAATATTGAAAACTCAATATAATTTAAAACCACTTCTTCTTCATGGAAAAAATAAATCTTTTAAAAAGGTAAACATCTTAATATTTTAATAAATAGATAAAATTATTTATATTACTATAATATATGCCTTAATTCATAATACCAAAATATCCAAATTAATCATATATAAATTGTAATTCTGTTTTATAAACAAAAAATTGTATTGCTGTATTGATTGTTTATAAATAATAGTAGTATGTATTTTGTTTCAGATAAAGGCAATGGGTGGTTATACAATATGTCATGATAAAACTTCATCTCAATGGGAGCATAACTATTCAGTTCCCAAACGAAACAAACGTTAACATAAATACTGGTTTTATTAAAAAAGTATTTTGGCTGTGAATGGGTTTCATTTTGGTAATTATTCAAATAGTAAATATGTATTAGTTTTTTTTTTTATATATTTGAGAATATTATCCTTTTTTTTTTTTTAATGACAGGTAAATATAATTTTTATTAATTAATACATTATACATATCTAATATATGAATTTAAACCGAATAAATATCAAAATAGTGACCCTAAACTTGTAAATAGCTTATATGTTTTAACTTATGTATTCTGTTTGTTATTATTGTTGACCATTTTTTTTTATTGTTACGCCATTTTTTAAACTTAATTTATATAAACTTTTATGTTGTATAATAACCGAGTATAATAACTTGTATATTTTATGTAATGATTATTATTAAAAATTGCCTATTGATTATAAAATATGAACTTATGATTATTGTTATAACAAAAAACTACTATTTTTATATAATACATGTAGTTTTTAACTTATGCGTGATAAAATAATAAAAATCTGAATATTTCTTTATAATAAAATGTGTATTTAACTTTATATTAATTCATTTCTGAAATATAAGTCTTTTTATCTTATGTAAAAGCTGTAATTGGAAATCTTATAATAGCCACTTGGAAAATTAAAAAAAATAACATTGTGTATAACACAATGTGGCTTTTTATTTTTTTAAATTTAATTTATTCATACATAAAACTAATTTTTTTTTATTTATAAGGTACCCATTTATTGTAGCACTAAAATGCAGCCAGACATTTTACTGGCACCTCAGACAATAGAATTTTATCACCACTCTGTGGCAACCTTGAAACATATTTTTTTAGTGAGTCTGCAGTTAGGTACAATATTTTACCACCTGAAAATCTAGATATGACTAATTATAGATAATACATTTTAAGTAATTAAGAAAAAAAGATAACTTTCAATAACAATTTACAATACTCGACTACTATCCAAAAATTAAAAAAAAGCTGACTTCATTGGACATGCATTTATTTTACTAAATAGGCTTTTGTTGGAATATTTTAAACTTATGAGTTATGCCCTTTTAGAGTTATTTTGCTACAGAATATAATAATACCTACAAATTGTGTCTAACAATCATGACAATGTAATTATAACACATTTATATAGATTTTCTGAACACAATTTAATAAATAGCCTATGTCACTTGTTTTGATGAACTCTGTTCTAAATAAGATATGTCACTAGTCAGCGGCAGTCAGGTGACACCCGTCAGCAATCAGTCACTCCACCACGACAACTATCAACAATTAAATATACCTACACCTGCCATTTGATATTGCCACAGACAATATGAAAACAGATAACTTACTCGGCCGAAAACAATAGGGAAAAAATGAAATTCTCTGATTGTGTGCGATCATATAAATGTAGCTAAATACATGCATTTATCTAATTTATTGTTCAGTTGTAATACAATATTATTGTAAGTTCCAAGTTCCTCAATAAAGATCGTAAATCGTAATTAGCATGACAAATTATAGATTTGTGATCTATTGACAAATGACAATTGACATTTGCAATTGTGATTTGTGAAGGGCGATCATTATTATTATAATTATAATAGTTAATACAAGCTTTTAACACAGATAGTCTGTACTTTTGAATTTACTTAATAAACTTAAATTTACAATTAACATTTTTTAGCCTTAACCACAGACTGCACAGACTATATTACATTATATAGTTAGGTACTATTTAAAGTTACCTACAACATATTTGTTAGTACTGTAAACACGATGATGATATTATACTTTATAGAAGAATATTTATTTCAATATTTGGACATTTTCCATGCTGAAGGACAATAAAAGTTAAATACATATTAAAACATATAATAGATAATATTATAAATAATTACAAAGAACATTATTTTCATAACTTAAATATGGTTTATTTACAACCTAAAAAACATATTATACTAGTCATAAAAGAAATAATTAATTAGTGCTTAATTTATAATTTAGTTACAGGTATTGGTTACAAACATAAATGGAACAAATGTAGTATTACACTACAGTTCAATTAGTAAATAATAGATATCGAATTGTAAAAATAAAATTAAAAAAAAGGTATTTATAAAATTATAATACTTCAAAATAATTTTAAAATTAGTATAATTACAAAATATTGCTTCACAGATGCTGTAAAATTGCTAACTTTCTGTTTTTAATTTTTTTTTCAGATACTAAATTTTTATTTTAAAATTTAATTGAAGCTTAAATTCTAAAACGCAAAAAAAAAACTTGAGTAGGTCATCTTTATCAAAGTTGGGACATGGATGTTCATAACAATATTAAGCATTCTCATTTTAAGTTTATTGCCTATTCCTACTTCAACAGACAATAGGAAAACTTTGTATAAATGCAAATTCTAAACTAAAAACACAATTGTAAAATTTTTCGTAGGGAATAATATAAATTTCCAAATTTTGATTTTTCAGTATTTTTATCGGCTTTAAAAAACCATAACAAAAATTAAGGATCTAAATTTCTTAATTTTAAATTTTGTTAATTTATTTTTGCAAATTGCCATGATTTAAGATAAACTTTTTATATTGGATGTTGGCTTTGTCATATAATATTAAAATGTAATGTATTATGTTGTATTATGTATAATCAGTAAAAGTTGAGCTATTATAGTTGTATATTATATAGTAGCTAATATTTTTTTTTTATTTTTTATAAGGTATATACAATTTGTTCCTTTTTAGGGATAATAAGAATATGTGATATTAGAAGAGTATTTACATGAAAACGTGATGGGAGGAGTCACCCAGTGGTTACACTACCCTTACTTGATAATTTTTATATATTTATTATTATTTTTATTTTTTTAATATATAAAGCTTGAGATCTCTACACCATTTCTTTCTGAGCCTCCTGAGAGAGTTTCCAGGAATAGTGAAGGTGGCAAGGTTTGTGATGAAGGGGTTGGTATGAGAAGGGAGTTTAAAGTGGAAACGTTTGTAAAATGTCACTGTTTCTTCATGAAATATTTTAATTTTTAGATCGGTGTGTAAAGTTAGGTTTGAAATATACGGAGGAGAATTTGTGATTTTACGAAGGATGTTATTTTGGAAGGTTTGAATTTTATTTGTGTTGGATTTTTTGGCATTGCCCCAGGGTTGAAGACCATAGATCCACATAGGCTTAAACAAGGATTTATAGATTAAGAGTTTAGTATTTAATGGAGTATGTTTGTTTTTGGTAATTAGAGTTTTGAGGATGCGGAGTCGTGCATTTAAGGCAAGCCTTTTATTTTAATATGATGTGACCATGTGAGTCGACGGTCAATTATCAGACCTAAGTATTTAGCCAATTGCGAGGAAGGGATTTGAATATTGTCTAGAGATACCATAGGACACAGTGGAAGGCGAAGAGAGTAGCTAATATATAAATAAAAAAAATTAACTTTTTTAAAAATTTTTTTATTTATCTTAAATCATGGTCATGGTGCTGAATGCCTTATCATATGATAATGTGTGTCGGGGGGCAGTTGTCCGAAAAATGATAAGGATCCGGGCCGAAAAACGGCGGCATTCAATTTGTTGCCAACATTAAATTTTCAAAAATTATACTATAAAATTATTTTTTTATTTGTGTAGTGACACTGTTCAACTAAATAATTATTATTATATTATATATAATTGATACTTATTATATTTTTTTCAATCTATCACTGAGTATTTCTTCTGTTATCATAAAAAAAAGTAATTAATTATTAAAATCCATTTTTGTTATATATGACAACAATATGTATGACAAACATTTATAGTTAAAAACTTAATAGTCAATAGATCGAAATACTGAAATCGTAAACTACAAAATAAGCGGGAATTATATAACTTATCAATATGAATATAATAATAATAATTTATATTACAACATTTCAATTACAATTGTTGGTAGTACTTTTTTGATTTTCGATTTTCTGGTCCTTATCATTTTTCGGACAACTGCCAGTCACCGTGATAATGTATGTTTATATCACTGTATACAATTTAAAAAGAGATTTTTCTTACAAAAATATATATACGTTGGTAACACTTACAAATTTATCTTAAATGATTTTGCTTATCATAATAATGTAACTATTTTGTATTATTCATCAAAACTTTCTAAATGTTTTTGTATAAACAATAAACATTAAACTAAATTATAATACTATAATCTTATAACTACAATTCCCAAATTTTCAACTTGCTCTTCTGACAATTTTTGATATTTTATACTGGAAAAATCATACATTTACATTTTTTTTTTCTTTTAACATATTTTGTTAATTTGTACTTCAATGAAATTCTACTACTGAGGTAAGTTGATCAAAATTTTATTTTATAAATTTATTATCATTTAATAGTTTTTTTTTTACTGTCACGCTTTTGTTTTTCACAATTTTTAAGATAAATTATTTTTTAGAATGGACCAAGAAGACTTTACTGCTGATCTGTGTGCCGAACAAATTGGCAAATTATTTCAATTTCAGGATCTTACTGGTATTGAGAGTTTACCTACATGTCGAGATGTACTACAGAGACACCATTGGGATATAGAATCAGCAGTTCAAGATCAGTTAAACTTAAGGGAAGGTCGCCCATCTGTATTTGCTGGAACGTCAGAAACATCATCTGCTCCAACAGTTTTAGTTGATCCGACCAGACAGCAAATTTTTAATCCAGAGGTCTCTGGAACCGGAAATTTTCTATCATTTGTAATAGATTACATACTGAGAACATTTTACAACACATTTGTATCAGTAGTACGATTTACTTGGAGTTTAGTTTGGCCAGAACCTCGACCTCCAATTACAGACCCTGTTGCTGATGTTGCAAGATTTATTCAAAACTATGAGTCTACGTATGGAAGTGAACATCCAGTTTATTATAGAGGATCATATAAGCAAGCATTAAATGATGCTAAACAAGAATTGAGATTCCTTGTTATTTATTTACATCAAAATGATCAATCTGATTGTTCTAATTTCTGTTCATCTGTATTGCCTAATAGCAATGTTATTTCTTTTCTAAATGAAAGTAACATATTATTTTGGGCTTGTGAACAAGATTTGAATGAAGGTAATCGAGTAGCCACTGCTCTTCAGGCCAATGTGTATCCTTATGTGGCTGTAGTTGTACTGAGAGAAAGCCGAATGACCTTAGTTGGGCGAATGGAAGGACCTGTGTCATCTGAAGAATTTATAAGAAGATTGCGATCAGTGTTTGAAGCTAATGAGGCATATCTTATAGCTGCCCGTGCTGAAAGAATTGAACGTAGTTTTAATCAATCCTTACGTGAACAGCAGGACCGAGCGTATTTAGAATCATTACGTGCAGATGAAGAAAAAGAGCAGATTAAAAGAGAAAGAGAATATCAAGAACAAGAAGAACGTTTATTACAAGTGAGATTAGAAGAGTTAGAACAAGCACATAAGGATGAATTAAAAAAACAAAAAGTGGAAATGTTGGCCAGTATTCCACAAGAGCCATCATTAGAAGAACCAGGATCATTGACAATCGTATTTATCATGCCTGGTGGTGTAAGAATAGAAAGGAGATTTGCAGAGATGTCTCCTGTAGCCGATGTCTTAAATTTTGTATTTTGTCATCCAAGTTCACCAAACATTTTTGAAGTGGCCACTAATTTTCCAAAACGAGTTCTGAACGTTGAAGATCGAAATAAAACACTTAAACAAGCAGGCTTACAAAAAAGGGAGGTTCTCTTTATAAACGATTTAGATTCGTGAATAAATAATATATTTATATAATTTATTAAAAAGTACCAAACAAATGTAAGAAGTTATAATTAAAAATATAATATGAAAATTACATTGGTACATGTATAATGGTGTTTTAATTTAAAAATGTTTAATTGAAAGTTGAGGATGTAGAGCCAATTACCAGTTAATTATTATAATATAATATATATTATTTACATATATATTTTTTTTTTACATTAACTCATTACTTCAAAAAACTGTTTTAACTTCTATTTGATTGTGTGGTCAATATATTTTGCACATATAGAAACTGCATTGCTTTAATATTTTCTTTAATGTGTGATAAATTATAATAAACGGTTTTGTTTTTGATTTTATGATTCAATTTTTTTTTATAATATATTATATAAATTTCTTTCCAACTTCTAATAATATTAATTTGTTCAAAATCTTTAAATACAGTATTTACTTAAGTAAAAATTCAACTTTATATTATGGTTTAAAATAATATTTATAATAATTCCCATTGAAGTAATAAAGCTTAATCAAAATAAAAACTTACAAAGTTATGCTATAAAATTTAATATTTTTGTTGAAGTATTAATATTAAATAGTATCAATTTATTATATAGTTTAATATACAATGTGTTATTGGGCATGATCAATAAAAATATTAAATAAAAACTGTTGTTAACTTTAATTAAATCTTAATATCGTATTTTTTACTTAATTAGTTCATAAGTACAAACATTTTCTAATTTAAATGTTAATTATTTTTAAAAATGTTTTATTAAGTAATGGGCTTCAGCCCCCCACAAATCTCAAACGCTTATTTGTGACTATAGATTATACATTCAATGTTCATATCACAAACTATTTATGTAACTGGTAATATACCAGTAAATACTTACACAACTTTTAAAAAAAATGAATAACTATTGTTAAAAAGTAAATTTTTGATTTAAGCACTAAAATTTGCAGTCTTACTTACAAAGAACCTAATTTTACATAATACCTATAATCTTATTTTCTCTTCAATTTGTTATCAATTATTATAGGTTGGTTATATAATTTATATCCATGACTATTGGCTAAAAATAGTTACAACCTACAATTCTTTACTGTCTGTTAGGTTAACTAACTAGTAAATAACGAATAATTTGTTGACTAAAATTCTTACATAATATAAAACCTTGTATCGCTATTAGGAATTTAGTAATTTTGTTTACCAGTATATATACCTATTATAAATAAACCATAAATTGTCATATTAAGAATTTATAAGGTTAAGGTTAATTGAGTAATTGTTTTAAAGTATTGGTAAATTTTAAAAAAATCAGGCATTCAAAATTTGAATAAATAATATACTTACTTTATAAGTTAATAATCATAGTAACAATGTACTTATGGATAATATTATTGGTTCCATAACAAATACTTCCATTTGTTTCATATAAAAAAAATTAAATAGAAAAATAAAACATACAATAAAAAATAGTTCTTTTTAATTTTGAGTTGAACTTTCTAATTGTATAATAGTTCCCTGAATAAAATATTAAAAAAAAAATACATAAATAACTTCTATACACATTTAAACCCCCTCGTACTTACCAAAAAATAAGAAACAAATGGCAACTATTGTAAATAAATATTATTGTTATGGTTTTAATATACATTATACTGTTTTGGCATTTTGTAGTACCTATGACTAGATGAAACAAATTTTGGAAAACAACCAACCATAAAAAAAATATAATAATAAAAAAAAATTTAATGGTAAGTAGCACCCTGAATAGAAATTTTACTTTCTATCAAAAAGCTTTAGTTTTGACCTTACAGCTCCCTCACAAACCAAAATACGTTTGCCACAGATATTTGGACTAGTTGTGTTTGTTGCACGTCGTAAAACTCCAGATACAAGACCTGAACGCCTTGGTCGTAAGGTGGATTGTGTTTCTCGTTGACTCTGTTTTTCTTCAAAATACTCAACAATTTTACTTATATGTCTAGTCTTCTGAAATTAATATTAATTATTGAAAATAAACAAATTTTAAATGTTATTTGTATTTTTTTTTTTATAATTACTTGATGGCTTTCCCATTCATTACAAGTTGATAGGTCATCTGAACTATGATGCGTATTATTATGTAGAAAACAATAGCCGCCAGGTCTTAGATGGTGTTCATCACCAGTTGAGTCAAGGAACAATGATGATGTAGCTGAACCAGATGATAATGTCACTGATGAAGCATTAGTTGCATGCTGGCACTCAAGTCCTGCCAAAATGTCGTTCATTAATATTGATCTCCCTTTCGTTTGCTACCCATACAGCAAGAAGAAAATAATCAAGCACATACAACTGTTATTTTAAAAGTGTCTCAATATTCTTAATATTAGAATCATTAATAAGTTAAAAATGAAAGTATAAAATATATCTTTACCTGGTAAACAAAAATCATCACAAACACTACTATAGAAACCGGATTCGCATGAACCTCTTCGTCTTAAATTAGCTACACCAGAGTTGACAGGAATTGTGAGATCGGTCCAACACGAATCAACTGTTACAGTAGGAAATGTTTTAGCAGTATTTTCTATATTTGTTAAAGACATCCATCGTCTTCCATTAGTTCTAGACATTAGTGGAGATGATGGTAAAGATGTAGAGCGACATTTTTTTGAGGACTTATCAATGTTCCTATATTTTTCTTTAGGTGTAGATGAGTCAGCAATAAGTGTACCACCACTTGATACACTTAAAGAACACCGTCTATCAAGCTCCACATATCCAGGTGATGGTAGTTCACAACATGATGAAAATAAATCGGAACCATTTGTTGAAGCAAGTATTTTTTGAACACCTTGAAACTTTGCATCCAATTTATGAAAAGGATTGGATTTGGACGGGCAAGGCTTATAATGAGGATCTTGACGACACATACTTTCACCCACATAACGTAGAGGTTGAACAAAATGACATCGTGCTTTGTCTGATGGAGCTGTATGTGCTGGAAAACCCAATATACCTTCATCTTCTGACAATGATCTACTATGACACACTATATCAAACAAAAAATAAAATAAATATTATTATTTAGAAAAATTATTGAGTGATTTACATAATGTTATTATAAATTTTAAACATTTTAAATATAAATGAACATAATAGAACAGTTTAACTGTTTTATGAACATTTGAATATATACTTATTGAAAATAAAGGATGCAAAGAATTAAAAATATTAAATAAGAAAATAAAACTATACATTTATAACTACATTTTTTATGATTGTTTTCTTCGGGTCCATTATTCTGTAGCAGGAACTCTTCACTTCGTGCTTCTACCATCGCTGTTGAGCAAGGATTTGACCGAGTTGTAACAACTGGACATCTCCTTGATCCCGATAAATTTGAATTTATGGTAAGTGGAAAAGCAATAGCTTCTTCTAGATGTTGAACAATATCTTCAAATGATGGACGTGATTTAGCATCCAACTTTAAAAATCATAAAATTAAAAAAAATGTTAATCACAATATATATATTAAATACATTAGTATGTTTAATAACAATCTTACATGGCAGCAAGAAAATGCTAATTTAAGAAACATAGTTGGTGGAGGGCAAGATGAACATAATTCAACAAAAGCTATATAATCCAGACCAAAATTTTGTGTTCTAGGTAAAATATCTGGATCTGCTTTTACTCTGGCAATAATTTCACATAATACAATTCCATAACTAAAAACATCACTGCTTTCATTATACACATTGCCTTTAACACATTCTGGTGACATCCACCAAGGTGATCCAACTTGCTGTAACCTCTGTCCTTTCCTAATAAATATACATAGATCAATTATTTAGATAACAATTACTTTATTTTATGTTTTGAAAATAATTGTGATTTACGAACTAAATAATAAATAAGATATGATAAAAAAATTAACCATGGTTGGCAAGTAAAATTACTTAATGTTTTCTCATTAAATTTTGATTTCTATAAAAACGTATTTTTAATGAATAAATTTTAAATATATTGTACTTAATAGGTATATATTAAAAAATAAATAAAGGATATTTTGATGAAATTCAAGAAATAATAATATTTATCTATGTGTTATTTTAATCCACATTGGTTTTTATTATTATAAAATTAATAATTTTTTTTCTTAAGATCTTAACATACATTACATTAACATAAGAATTAAGATTCAACAATTTATTTAATTATGTTATATTATTCTTATTTATCTGATATTTCCAACTATTTTTTTTTAAGAATTAATATAAACAATATTTTATTTAACATGAAAATACAAATTTGAATGAAAAAAAAATAATTTGGCATTATACATCGATGCTATATTATAAGTATATTTTATAAGTTATATAATGTATAATTTAAGATGTTAAACCATAAGATATTTATATCTAAAATTAGAATAAGAATTTTAAATTAAAATTTATTAATATAAATATTAAAAAAATTTAAATGCAAAATAAAATTAATATAACTCACTTTGGTATTTTTGCAGCTAGACCAAAATCGGCTACAACAGCAGTCAGATCTTCAGTTGATTCATTTTTTTTAATTAAAACATTCTAAAAATTTTAAATTGATGAATAGTATCATAATTGGTATATTAATTTATTTTAAATAATAATATCAAATAACATTAAACAATAATTTTGGAGCGGGTTGAAAAAGGAGTTCAGTATTTATAATTTAGAGAAATTCAGTTTATATTTACTTTAGAAGTTAAATCACGATGAAATATGTCTCTTGAATGAAGATACTTCATGCCCCTTGCAATATCAAGACTTATTTTCATTCTTATTTTAAATGAAAGTTCAATATCAGACTCAATTAATTGTTCCAAACTTCCACCATTGATATACTAATATAAGTACAATTTATTATTAAGAAGTTCTTAATACTTTAATGAACAATTTAAAATATTTAATATTGAACATTATAAAAAAATACAAACAAAATGGCAATATTATAATTACCTCGGTTAATGCATGGAGTTGTCCTTTATATACACAAGCACCTTCAAATCTAAAATAACAATAATTAAATAAATAGATGTTTAGACAATATAAAATAGTTATTTATTGTGCCGTTATAATTGTTGATAATAACTAAGGCTAGGGACTTAAAGGACTTCAACAACTATTCAAAACATAGTTATGTAATATAGAAATTTCTTTCATAATACAAGGAGCTTAAGACAATATTTGAACATAAATATGTTTTTGGGCTGGAAACAATTTTTTTCTGACAGATTTTTATTACCATGGTTATTTATTATTATTTGTATTAAAGTATATGTACTATTGATATTCGACATTGTGAATTTTAATGCTAAACAATAGTTTCTTGTTATTTCCTAACACATATTTATGATTTATATATTTTCCTTATAGAGGAAAAATATCAAATAGTGTGCTACATTTTTATTTTACATATTTAGCTCTTTTCTCCACATAAGTGTACATATTTTGTTAAAGCTGTATATTAAATGAATTTTTCACATGCTAAACAATATTTCACATGATTTTTTTTCTGAAATTGTAAAAAAAATTGATTAAAAATTATTTTTTAAAAACTTATTGGTAAACAATCATTGCTCATTTAAATTCAAAAAAATTTAGACATACAATACAATTGTTCTTGTTCATTTGGGTAGAAGTTTAATAATTATTTGGTCATAAACGTAATATGTACACTCTGTCTCAAACAATAATACACCAGATCTGCATACTATTTCCCCTTCCACCGATCACTACCTATGCTATTATGTGGGAGATGTATGTTGCCGGACGATAACCAGTCGCCGCCCAGTGAATTTTAGTTTGGGACAGAGTATATTTAAAGTTGAAATTTTTGTTTACTTTTAATGCAAGTTTAAAAAATAAAAATAAATACATGTTAATTTTAGGTTTTTTAATGAGAAAGTAAAATATTTTTAAGAGCATATTTACATAATTTTTGCATATTATTAGAGTATTATATTTTTAAGGTATAAATGAATGCATTTAATAAGGTTTTTAGAGTATTAAGTTCATAGCTCTAATAATAACTATAAATTATTACTTTTTAATATAGCCACATAGGAGCAAAAAGGTCAAGACTTTGTGAGCTAATTCAAAATACACAATATATAAAAAAAATAGAATTGTGAATTTTAAACTCGTAATAAAATTTAAATTAACTATTTGAATTGTTAATATATTTTCCTTAGAAGTTTTAAATTTAAAAAAAAAGGTGATAAGTGGATACCACTCTATTATTTATTAGGTATCGTGTGGGTCACAGTAACAGTTATGTTAAATATTAATTCAATGATATTAAATCATAGTTTATAAAAAACAATTCTGAGCAAAGACAGTCTGTCATCCAATACAATGAAATTTGTCTTTATTCTTAATAGATAAAATAATAAGATTTATAATAAATATGGAATAGGCATTCCAATGCATTTTAACCTGCCTATAATGGTCTCTTTAATTACGGATATGAACAGTAATATTTTCCGCTAATGCATTGATAACAGCCAATAACCTTAGTTCAAACTCAAATTGATTACACACGTATGTACATAGCACACAATAGTGTTGCTGATCTATTAGAACTATAAGGTCTATAGAAACCGATTATGACAGATAAGTTAACGTCCATTGCAAGGACAGAAATTTTATAAATAAATACGTATAAAATGTAGAATATTCAGTGCTTATTCAGTATGGCTTTGCTATAATAGTGTTGTACATTTCTCTGTCTTTGTTTAAATTTTTTCTTTATAATACCACCTTTAGTTGCACACAATTCATTCAGTTTAAAAGAAAGAAAAGAAGTTATTTGATGTAAAGACTCTAATGATTTGTCTATCTATAAACTTGCTAAGAAATTTCGAATTAGGAAAAATTGGGCCAAATTTTTGAAAAGTTAAGAAGAAATTTTCTGTCAGTACAACAAAAATACCATAAACAAAAATGTTACAGATTCCAAAGAAATGAACTAGGTGAGAGTTAATAAATTTGTATTAGAATGATTCAACTGTGTAAGAAATAAAAATGTGCTTGTGTCTAGACCAATAGAACCCTGACCAATTAAATATGAATTGTGTATGTGAGTTTTACTAAAGAAATACTAAATCTTGTCTATAATGGACATATTTAATGGTCCCAAAACTGTCTGTTATAAAGAAGTTTCACTATATTACCAATTATATTTTACTTAACATTTGATAAAAATTTAAAGTAAGTACAGACTACAGTTATTCGTTTTTAAGTTACTACAAAAAAATAAAATCAATTTTTTGAAAACTGGTTTTGTGTAAACATTTCTGTTATTCCTTAATTTTTTTTTTTGTTTTTCTCAACACTTTTAAAAATTACTGGAAATATTATATTTTTGTTCCCCTTAAGTACCAATTAGATTCATTTAAGATTTTCCAACCAAAAAATGATGCTGAGATAGAAAATCAATGCATTTTTATTGACCCAAAAGGTGATGACAGAGAAAAAAATACATCATTATAAAATCAATACTTTTATCCACTTAGAATTTAAAACCATATTAATCTTAATTATCGTACCCAAGTATGTTAGGATGTGAAAGTTTGTTCATAAGTTGCACTTCTTTTAACATATTGAATCGATTAGATTGTTTGATATTCATTTTGAGTACCATTACTTTTCCAGTGGTTCGGTGAGTAACACGGTATACTTCAGAGAAGAAACCTTCACCAATACGTTCACTAACAAAATCATCTAGATTTGTAAGTGAACGCACAGCATGCTTAAGAGCACAACAAGAGTTGCCTTTTAATCGACATCCTTCTTTACGTTGGAACTCAGCCTTCTCTTCCATAGTATTCATGTAATTTGTCATAACATTTTAATAACCTGAAAAGGTTAATAAGAATAAGTAATTTTAAATTGAAAAATATGATTATTTATTATGGAAACTACTAAGATTGTTAAGATAAAAAATACATGTTTGCAGTTTGCAGTGTATAAATACAAGAAACTGATATTAGAATAAAATTTACAACAATAACAAATGTTAAAAAAAGGTGGGCAAGTGGATACATTTTTGCTGTACAGTAGGTATCTAGAGGGGTCACTGTAATTGATGTTTTAAATTTAAAATCATTGTATATGAATAAGGATTATTGTTATTAAATTTATTTATTTACTTTTAGACATTAGTAGATAATACAGTAAATTGAATTAATTTTTGCTGAATAAAACGTCATTGTGTTTATAAATAATATCTTCCATGCGCAGTCAAAAGGAGTTAAGTCAAATTTTCACATTTTGAGATTTTTATGTATTTTATTTCTAATAAATATGAATTATTTTTTGGTAAAATCAGGTTAAATCAAACTTTTTCTCTTATAGTTATAACACTTGGTATTTAAGAATTATCTTATTATAATACAATTTATGGTATATTTGATTTAAATTGACATATATCAATTTTATCAATAAAATTCCAATTCTATTTATGATTATAAAAGGTTAAGTTGACTTAAATAATTGTGTTAATCTAGATATAACTGATATATTATGGCCAATAAGAATTAAGTCAATGCTTAATTTTTGTTGTTAACAGGGTTATCATATCCAATTTGGCACTTAATTTTATTCTAAAATGTATGATATTATATTACTTTAATTTATTAATTACAATGTTTATAATATAATTCTTCAATGCTACATAATTTTTAATTTAATTTTTCAACATGTTGATACAAATAAATAGTAGAGTAAAAAAAACTAGTTGGTTTAGTTATAAAACAGCATGGAATAGTGAAACCACCTATAAAAGAATTTCAAGATGTTAACGGTATGTATTTTAATATTATTTACTTTATTTTACTAATTTTACTCAATTTTTATTATTTTTTAGAACATAAAAAAGTAAAAAATTGGTTACAACATTATTGTGAAGAAAATAAGTTTGCAGATAATAGCAATGACAATAATGATAATTATTGTAAGTAGTATATTTAGTATAATTGCAAATGTAGATTCAAACTTTATTATTTTTTTAGTTTAAAATTAATTTAGAACATATTAATATAGATATTAATATTAATATTAGTATTCAAATACTTTTATATAGCATTGATATATTGGATATCCAATAAAGATAAATCATAAAATATACCTTTTTCTTTTTATCCTTTATTAGAAACAAAATGTCAAATCTTACAAACTATTAATTATGTAACATTATAAATTAAATAAATTACCATGGTTTATTTTATAGATCAATGCTTTAAATTATAATAACATAAATAATCATTAATTGCAAAAATGTGTTAATATTAGAATATACCTTATACAATTATACTTACAATTACTATAACACTATAAGTAAATAAATAAATAAATAAATATAATAAATTATAGAAAAATTTTAAGAATAAAAAAAAAATTTTAATGATAGATATTTCATTTGTTTATCCAAATACTTTTTAAAAGAATTCTTTACAACCCTAGTATAGATGATCCAAATATAAATAAACAAGATCATGAAAACTTATAAATGAACTTGATGAATTGATGAAAGAGAATGAAAAATTGGGAACAGAAATTCAAGAATATATAGACTCATACATCAAGGTATTAGTTAAATTTAGATACCTAGTCAAAATCAATATTACTTTCTTAATCATAAAAAAAATACATAGTTTAGAATTATCTATAATAGTAGTTTGATAAGATAGAAACATTACTTATTTATAAATGTAAAATGTATCATTTTTTATTTAATTTAAGATAATAGTTATTATCCTAACAAAGAACTTGAACACTAATGTACAAAACTAGAGAAAAATAATGTTGGTAAGTTAAATTATTATAAGATATTCTCAGAGAATAAATAAAAAATATTAAATTATATTTGAAATTATCTACAATAATATATTATTATGTATAAGCATAAAATTTTATAATTGGAATTATTTATTTTTAATACATTTTATAACTATTAAACATTACAATAAAACCGATTAAAAATTAAATATTGATATTTATTATTGTGTAGAAGGTATATTATTGTAAAATAGATAATTTTGAAATAATGTATTATTGTCCTATCATTTTCTTTTAAAATTTGCTTAAAATACTTTTATTAGCCAGACCATTTTATTTTAGATCTTTTTAACAAAGAATTAGACCAAGGAAATGTTAAAGACAACACCAATGACACAATTGAATCATTGGATATGGTAAACATGTTAATGATAGTAATTAATCAAATGATTGTATCAAAAAGAAAAAAAGGGAGTAGGACCCTGGATCAGAGAACTTTGTAAAAAGAGAACTAAGTTAAGGAATAAAAGGAAAGCATATGTTTGTTCTCCATGTGGTATTATTAAAAAGGATAGAATTCAAAAACCATTATAAATATGTAGAATGAAGTGTGGAAAAAGAATAAATGAAGACATAAGGATTACAATTTTTCAGGAATTTGGTCATAAGGTATGCGGGATCATAGAGTTCAATTCATAAGTGGATTGGTGGAAAAAAGAGAGCCTAAAATTACACACATAAGAAAATTAGACTCTACTAAAACTAAGGAAGTTACTTATTTATATTATTTTGAAATAAAAGGTGAAAGGGAAAATGTATTCAAAAAATGTTTCTTGAGTATATTAGATGAAGCTTCCAAATTTCTATGTAATGAAAAACAAAAATAAATGCGTATGTGGTATTACTGATAAGGATTCTAGAAGTCTCCATAGCCCTGCAAATAAAATTTCTAAAGAACAAATCACCAAAGTTATTTCTCATATAAAAAGTTTACCTTCTTACGAATCACATTATACTAGGAAATTGGATGATAAAAAGTATTTATCAAATCATTTAAATCTTACAATTTGATTTATATCGCGAGTATGAAACATCAAAACCTGTATCAAGAAAAATTTATGAAAATGAGTTTCATAAACTAAAGCTGGCTTTCAAAGAAAAAAAACTAATACTTGTCATAAATGCAATACATTATTTATGAAAATAAAAGTTGAAGAAACATATGAACAAAAAAAAAAATACTCCAAGAAGAATTAAATAACCACCTGGTGTCTGCAGATCTAGCCTACGAATCTAAAAGGGTTGATAAAATAATGGCTATAAATGATCCAACAATAAAATGCTATACTTTTAATTTACAGCAATGCTTACCAACACCTGACCTTCATACTTCTGTAGCATTTTATAAAAGGCTCTACTGGACATTTAATCTAACTATTATAGATCTCAGTTCTAAAACAACCACATGTTATCTATGGCATGAAAGTATAGCCAAAAGAAGGGTAAATGAAATTGCCTCTTGTGTTTTTAAAGAATTTATAAATTTGTCTGATACAATTGAAACTGTTATTCTTTATTCCGATACATGTGCAAGCCAAAATAAAAATTCTCATGTTTTTGTTATGTTTACATATTTATTATAAAAAACATCAAATATTAAAATGTTACATCACAAGTTTCTCATACCTAGACACACCAGAATGGAGTGTGATGTTGATCACTCTACTATAGAAAAACAAAAAAAAAAGTGAGAATATTATTTATCATCCACACAATTGGTCTTTTTTAATATGTTGTTCCAGAACTAAATTTAATGTAATTGAAATGGATCAAAATGATTTTCTCGACTTTGTAAAAATGCTAAAAGACCTTTTAGTCTTATGTAAAACAGATAAGAAAAAATAAAAAATTATTTGGAACAAGTGTCAATGGTTTAATGATAATTTTGGACAAATTGCATTTAAAAGATCTTTGAACCACGATAAAAAATTTGAATGGATATCCCTTTGTTGCTATAGAAAGTTGAGAAACAAAGATATTGAAATAAAAGGAGCATATAACCAAGGAAAAAAAAAGATATAATTGATTTGTTACCACTTATTCCTCCACTATACCATTCATTTTATAAGGGATTGAAGTCTAGTATTCAAATTGAAGATAATGATCTTGACTTAGAAGATTGGATAGTAGATAATGAATAAAAGTTATTTGATTTTTTAAACATTTTTGGTCGTGTAAATTTATTAACTTTTAACTTTTATTACCTACATAGTATTTAAAAAATAATAATAATCATAAAGATTATGTTATCATGCATGTTTTCATTTTTTATAGAAAAGGTTTTTAAATTTTATTTTATTTTTTATTTTTGTTTTTTAAATGTTTTAAATTTTATTTTAGTTTTTGATATTGAAATATATATTATTATATTGAATGCATTTATTTATTATACCCATATATAAATAATTATTCTAAAATAAAAAATACAATATACTTATTATTATAAAATTACGTATTTAAGTCAACAATACTTATTATGTTAAAATCCTTATAAACAACGAATTTTGAAATTTTTGGATAAACATATTCAAAATGTTTTTGATTTTTTGGTTATAGTATGAAGTGTTTATGAAAAACCTTGTTTTAAATGTTCGAATCTTAGCTAAAAATTGAACATTTTATACATTTTTCACTACAGAATAATTTTTGAATTTTGTCTAATTGTATAACTTTAAAAGCTTATAGCAAAAAATTGTACTTTTGTATCTTATCTTTGGAATTTTTCAATTGTTATTATAACAACTTATGAGGAACTTTGTTTTAAATTTTTAAGCTTTTTGACAAAACAAAAAATGTTTTATTTAAATAGCACTAAAAGAGTCAAATTAAATTGAAAATGTTATGGAGTATAGAAAATTTCATATATTAACGATTATTATTTTTTATGTTACACCAAAAAATTTATGTTTTTCATTAATTTTTTTCGACACAATTGAAAATTATTAGGAATTTTTAAAAAACCTCTTGAAGGTTAGAAACACCAACTAAATTCACTTTTACACCAAAATAATTACTAAAGGTAAAATTTGAAGCATTATTTTGACTACTTATTATGTACAAACACCCACATCATTTTAAAATCAATACATTTATCGTTCTGCTCAAAATCTAAAATTATGATATCAAAAATGTCAAATAGAATGCTAATGAAAACTTTAATTTTAATTCTCAAACAAATCTAATAGAAGGATAAACAAAAAGGATTTTCCATCAAAGAAAAATACTAAATTTAAAAGTTTGGAAATATTGAATTGTAAACTAGTAAATGTATTTAAAAACATTTTTTATAAATATAAAAATATAGTACTTAAAATTTAATTTTTAAACAAAGGATGAAAGAAATAATATGTATTTCTACCACTAATACACAAAGTAGATGTTATATTTATAAGATTTGCTTATTTATTGCCCTAAGGTTAACATATTATTCCACCTTAAAATGTATTTTTTATAATATTTATTATAATAAATTGTAAATACACAATGAATTTTTTTAAACCATAAGTACATATTATCTTATAAGTATTAATATTTTTGTAAATCTCTTTTTTTTACAAAACGTTAGTTCGGGAGCCCAATTATCAAATTTTCCTCAATGCTATAAAATTTGAAAATTATATTTTATATTAAAATGTCCACCTTAGTTATAATTCTTATCCACTAATTGACTGCTGAATATCTATCTTTATGGGCAGGGGGAGGGGGTGATATCAACATAAATAACTTTACAGGAAAAATCCTTAGGACTTGAAGAATTATCAGAGTTTGATAACATTTTTTTATCTGAAAGAAGAAGGCTCTTTACAGGTCGCATTGAACTCCAATTTTTATTTTATTTTAAACAGTGGTATAAAATAATTTGTAAGAAAAATGTTAAAATTGTATTATTTGTATAGACATATTATAAAGTTTATGATTCAAATATTAAAAAATGGAGATCATTGTGGTATGAAGAATATTGAAATGTATTATTATTTTTTTTAATCATTAAAGGAATATGAACAATCTGTTTTAGAATAAGACAATGAGCAAACATGATAATTAATGTACATTTTAATTGTGAAATAGTATGAGGAGGGACCAACCAGTAATGAAACCCAATAAATTAAGTTAAAAAAAAATGATCAAATTTGGTGAATTTTACAAGACAGGATCATTATTCTCAGTCAATTTTTGTGAACAAAATGAAATTAGCGGCAGTTGAGCACCTTAACATGAATTCATTACAAAACATTTTTAAAAAAAAAATTATATTTTAAGTAGTTTACTTTTGTGAATGATAACATACATTAAATCGAAATATTTTTCTGAGAATTTTTAAAAATCAAAATTCCAAGTATAAATTCAAAATATAACTTCTTAGCTATTCCTTCAATATTAATTATTATATACCTAAGACCTAACATGGAACAATTAATTATAGTTATTTTCATTTGCTTATAAAATACATCACTAGTTGTAAATATTGAACAAGTTATAGTTATTTGTATTTAATATGGATAGGTACTTAGTTATATAATAAATAAATTATACAACAAAATTACATCATTTTTATAATTCTGCTAGTGAACAATGGGCTTTTAAGTTCTGAATGCATAGTCTATTAGTAGGTTTATTCTATAACAATCAATAAATCAGCAATTTTATAAAAGATTGTTATTTTTAATTTTACTTTTGTAATTTATTTATTGTATTTTGGAAAAGATATTAGATTTGATAGCTAAGGAAGTATATACGGCTCTGCTGACAGTAGGTGTTTAGTATACCTAGTCATTCAGTATGTCATTGTAATCGATGAAGAAAAAAATATTGTGACTATGAATTGTTCGTATGTTTCATTAGTATATGAACAACTTATTTAGAATCTTGTATTAAATTTTTAAGCTTTATTGCCCAAAAAATAATAATGTATCATACATAAATCGAAGAAAACTAAAAAAAATTAGAATATCTATAAATAGTACAAAAAGAGCCAAAATATTTTATATCCAGTAAATGTTAATATAAATATTTAGTGAAAATGCCAAGCCTCTATTGTTATTTATTTTTGAGTAATAACAAAAAAAAAAAAATTGATATTGTTAAAAACTGGATTTACATTATAAAAATAGTTATAGTATACTTTTATCAAATCAACTACTAAAGTTTTTGTAAGAGGTAAAAATAAAGAAATTTACAGATGTGAGCATAAACATACCTATACATTTAAATGTTAGTATCCCACAAACACTACTGGGATATACTTACAACTTGAGATAATTGTTCAGCACCATTGGGAAATAAATGTTATATATCTACTTATATCTAAAAATATAAGTACTACTAAATTAATTTGATAAATTATAATTTAATACATTTAATTTGAAAAATCATACTTAGATAGTCTATACTTAAAATTTTGAAACTCATAATGATAATTTATGCATTATATTAAAGTCACAAAAACTAGTTAATTGCTATTTGATATAAAGGTAAGTGATAACTTGAAACAGTTTTAAAAACAAATTGAAAATGTTGTGAAGTTTCAAATATCTGGTTTAATAAACAAAACTAAGGTAGTTAACATTATTATTTTTAAAATATTATTTAATGCTTGTAAAACATTAATTGTAAAAAATAAAAACAAATTGATAACAATTTAAATTTAAAATAAATTAAATGTTTAAGTTTAATTTTAATGAATTGCATTTTTTGAAAGTAATGAGAGTCTTTATTTTGTATACAAATATATATATTTTTTTACATTAAGGATTTGTTGTTTACAAATTTCACTAAAATACCTACACATTTGAATATCAGCATGATAGTATAGTTATAAATGTATTTTCTTACAAAATAATAAAATATTTTAAAAAAAGAATAGAATGACTCATTTTATTTAAAAATAGTTTCCTTAGCAAGTATGAAGTAACATTAGTGACAATGATTTTCTTTAATTTTTTTGAAACATAACAATAATATTTAATTTATTGTCAGGAATTGAGAATCTAATAAATAATATTCACAATACCAGCAAATAAAATTTATAGATTCAACTATATTTGAAGTATTGATTAGACATACATTTACTTAACTATTAAAATACATTCACCAATCATATCTTTATCATTAATGTTTTTGTTTATATAATTGAATAGTGGTTATTAAATTTTAACTGGTAAACAGTTCTATATAAAAAAAGTAATTTCTTAAAAATATATGATTAACTTACTGGATTTTCTATTGATTCCACGACCATTCTAGGAATTTAACTTATTTTAAAATGCCAGCTAGGTAGAGTAATTATACTAAGTCAACTTAAACAGTACAATTAATTATAAACATTCACGCAAAACGACTAGTTATTAAATGTCACACAATTGTCTGCACTATTGATAGGAAAAAAGGAAAATAAACTATGTAAATGAATAATGTAGATGTACACTACTGAACGCAAAAAAAAATGACAAATTAATGAAAATTGTTTAGAAAAACAGATAAGAGTTAATTAAATCTCATTTCTAATAACTTCAATTTTTTACTCATACACACTTTTCGATACTTCATTCATGTCAACATTACAGTGTAGCCAATGTTATCGGACGTAAACTGTTCACAAGCTTTCCTTTTTTTTTGTGAATCGAAATTCACTATTCATAAGAAATTATAAAAATTTGCTTCATTTCTAAAATCATTTCGAGAATTCGTGATTCCGAAATCAAATATCGATCGTCGCGACAGACGCTAGTTTGAATCATCAATCGCATCCGGGGCCCTCATTAGTCCTAGGGCCTAGACGGAAACTAAAAGAATAAACGACTCATCCCCTCGCCAATTACCTAAACGTTGTATGTGCGTTGTGGAATTAAAATCAATTCCTTTCATTGTCGTAAATACTAAATACTTGATTAATATTATGATGCCGAAAATTGGTTTATGGCTTTTTTTACGAAATTTATTTTTGCTTGAAGACAATAATAACATTTTAAACCTGTAAGTTCCTGAATCCCGATGAACCGCGTCGTGCGATAGATAGTATGTAATCATAAAGAAAACAATTAGGGGCGGGAATAATACCTGTTCACCCACACTGTAGTTGCCCGGAGATTAATGTTTTCCAAAAAATGTATCGAATGTAGAAGAAAATGGACGGACATAATAATAATAATATTGTTGAAGCTATAGTTAACGTTTTTGAAGACCGTCGTGATTTTCGTACTCTTACCGCTATATCGATTTAGAAAGACATTTTCGAATAGTCGACGATATTGCGACGGTTTACGGTACTTACATTTTAATCTCGAATGCCGTGTGTCCTAGTCGAGTTTATGATAGGGACCCGCGAAGAAAACGTCTTGTTGTTTTGATAATATTATTATTTTATTATTATCTATCTATCTAATAGGTATTCGACTATTCAATGTTTATTAGTAATGGTGTTGTTTGTCGTGAACGAACAGTTTTAGAATAAATTATCATGGAATTAGCTTTAATATAGTGATTTCCTAATGGATCCATTTAATTTATCACGATACGCGAATTTAACTGTTCAAAGGGTTCAACCACCTGAAGAAAAGCCACTGCCTAAAGCTATAGAAAATGAGGAAGAAGAAGAAGATGATTGTAGCGATGAAGAAGATGATTTTAGTGGTAGTGAAGAAGATAGGAACAAGACACCTGAAATTTCAAAGACTTTAAACGATTCCGAAGTATCTGATATTCCTACAGCAGTTGATGAAAAGGTTGAAATCGAATTAGAATCAAAACACATTGAAAATGATTCAGAAAACGAGAGCAATAACAAAGAACCAACTGATGAAGAAATTGAAGCCAATTCTAAACGAAAATCTGGTGAGGAAGATGATGATCAAACCCCGAAAAAAGCCAAAATGAACGAAGAAAGTATGTATTTATATTTCATTTTGTTTTTAAATTAATTAATTAATTTTTAATTAATTTACATTTTTAAATAGAAACCAGTGACGAAGATCCAGATAGTCAAACTACCTCTGAAAAACGACCAACCAATTTGAGACGAAATATTCGTGAGGTAATGGACGAAACAAAACTAGACGAATCGACCTTGGCTGCTCAAAGACAAGAAATGGAAAGATTACGGCGGGTTCAAGAACAACAACGTATTATTAGAGAGGTATGTAAAAAAAAAATAGTTTATTTTTAATAAAATGTTTTAGTTAATTAATTATTATTAAATTATTAGGTCCAGAAACAAATTGCAATAAATAGACAAAATTCTAAAGCTCAAGATCGTGTTATGTCTTTACTTCAAGGAGGAACTACATCATTAATTAAAAAAAGTTCTATACCTACTGAACCACAAGTCCAACCTAAACCTAATACAATTGTGATATCCACTGATTCTGGATCACCACAGATATTTAATAAAAAAATGTTAGAAATATTAAAAAATCAACCCGACACTTCAAAAGAATGTAATGAAATTGATAAATTATCATCTATTGCTTCAAAACTTGGAGACGTTAGTGAACCACACATGGTTACGTCCTCAGTTTCAATTGCTCCAATAAAACCAGCAAAAGTAGCCGAGGTTGTAACTATAAGTAGTGAAAGTGAAGAAGAGGAAGTAGAACAAAAACCTCAAAGCTCAGATGATGATTGTATATTAATATCTGGTGATGAAGAAGAAGAAGAAGATATAGCAGATGATGATACACATAACAGTGGTATGCATACAAATGATACTTATAATTTACCTGATGAAGCTGGACGAGTTCTTATAAATGTTGGCCATCCAGATAATGAGCCAGATGTTTTCTTAGCTCCTCAAATTGCGCGTATTATTAAACCTCACCAAATTGGAGGAGTAAGATTTTTGTATGATAATGTGGTTGAATCTCTTGAAAGGTTTAAATCTTCAAAAGGATTTGGGTGCATACTTGCTCATTCAATGGGATTAGGTAAAACACTACAGGTAATTTATTGGAACTTTTAAACTTGCTTTTTTTTATACTTGTTAATTTATAAAAATATATATTTTTACATGTATTTTAAATCATTTAAATGTTATTCTTATAGGTTGTTTCATTTTGTGATGTTTTTTTAAGACATACGCCAGCAAAACATGTGTTGTGTATTATGCCTATAAATACTTTACAAAATTGGATGGCCGAATTTAATATGTGGCTTCCATTACCTGATGATCTTAAAAATTCTTCAGAAAATACAACAAATAGTGGTGATATTATTCATAGACAGTTTCCTCTATTTGTTCTTAATGACTTTCATAAGACTATATCAGCACGAGCCAAAGTCATAGAAAGCTGGCGGATTGAAGGTGGTGTTTTACTAATGGGTTATGAGCTTTACAGACAATTAACTTCTAGAAAGCCAAGAAAGAAACGAAATAAAAAACAAATTGATGATGATTTTTATGATGAAAAAAATAAACCATTGCTTGATGGTAAACATTTTATTTGCATATGGTTAAATAATTTTAATAAACACATTTAAATAATTTATTTTTTTAGAAATGAAAGATGCATTAGTTAAACCTGGACCAGATTTAGTGATTTGTGATGAAGGGCATAGAATTAAAAATAGTCATGCTTCTACCTCGCAATCTCTTAAAGAAATCGAAAGTCGTCGTCGTATTGTGTTAACAGGATATCCATTACAAAATAACTTATTAGAATATTGGTGTATGGTAGATTTTGTCCGTCCAAATTACTTGGGAACGAAAACTGAATTTAGTAACATGTTTGAAAGACCTATTCAAAATGGTCAATGTATAGACAGTACACCTCAAGATATTAGATTAATGAGACATAGAGCACATGTGTTACATTCTCTTTTAGAAGGATTTGTTCAACGGAGAAGTCATTCTGTGTTAGAAAAAACATTACCACAAAAAGAAGAATTTGTTCTACTTGTTCGTATGACTCCATTACAACGATTGCTGTATGATCGATTTATGAACGAAGTCGTACGGAAAAAAGCTGTACCTAATCCGTTAAAAGCATTTGCAGTTTGTTGTAAAGTAAGTTATTTAAAACAATAATATTCGACTTAAATGTTTTATTATTTTAATTTATTTTACATGTTTAGATCTGGAATCATCCTGACATTCTATACTATTTTTTAAAAAAACGCTCATTAGATGAAGCTGAAATTGATTTAGATCTAGAAGAAGCAAGTACACCTTTGGGTACACCTTTAGGACCTACCCCAGCAACTTCTCCATCTGCAGCATCCAAACGATCTAGAAATCGATGGCCAAAAGGAGGAGGAATAAATTCTAATTCAAAAGAATTGAAGAATAATCCAAATCGCAAAGTAATTAATACACTTATGTTACATAATATTGATTATCTTTTATAAACACTAAATATAAAATTATTAAAAAAAAATTCATGATTAAAAAAAATATTATTTTATCATTAGTTAAATTAAAGTATAACTGATTTAAGTTACAATAACTAATGAATAAGTTATATTTAATTATTATCAAGAACAAAATAAAATAGAGTTTATAGGTAGATTCAACCATATCTCTCTCTACCACCACCACCAAGAAAAAAAATTATCAAGCCATAATTTCAACTGAAATGATTTTTTTACATTCATAAAACATTCTATGAATTGATGATGAATTGATTTCTTTCACTGAAATTTTAGGGAGGGGTGTAGCTTTCAGCTCTGTCTAGCTTTTGACACTGGTTTGCATGTTGGTTAAAATGCACCTTTTATACTCATTTTAGATGTTATTATCAATCAAAATTAATGTAATTTTAGTATTTAGTCTAATATATGCTGATAAAACAATTTAAATATAACTTTTTTTTTAAATTAAAATTTACTATTCTTACTAGGATTTGATATTAATAAATTTTAATAAGTTCAATGCTAATGTTATATATGCTTCGATACTGAATATGAGCATATCTGGTTGATGTCGGAAGATATCTCACAATTACATATGTATTTTCATACATTTACATTACAAAAAATAAATATTTTAGTACAAAAAAATTTAATTGCATTAGATATGGGCTGACATCGGCCATACATGCAGCACCATACCATATGGCCGGTGGTATAATATATCTGACTAATTTAATTTTATTTTTCGATTATTCACGTGGCATGTAACATGATATGCAAAAAAAAATGTCAGCATTGAAAGTGTTAATGATAATTATAGATTCTTTTTTGGGAAAGGTTTCAGTAACATAAATTAATATAAAAAATTCTTAATATATCTTTGTTGCTAAATTTCATTTTATGTTTTAACATTACATATAAAAAATTATTTTAAAATATTTTTTTAATCATAATGAAAATAATGTGTTACTTTTTGAAGTAAGAAATAATTTCCCAAAACATAATTATGTTAATAATTATAAACAAAATAAAATAATATTCTCTTATTCAAATTAATTTCAGAACATAAGAAAAGATCAATTGAAAACCCCAGCTGTAGCAACAGTTATGCCAAATACAAGTAATAATCAACTTATTACTCCTACTCATAATCACAATACCTCAACTGTTACGCAATCTATACAATCTAATCAATATGATGATTATTCTTCACAACCACAACAATATGGAAATCAAGGAAATTTCACAAATCAACAGTTGAACAGTTATAATCAAAATTATAATTCTTCTTATTGGAAAGATGGAGGAAATTTTTACCGAGGTAATTCAGAATATTATCATTCTACTCAAGCTTCAGAAACAAAAAGCCAATATCCATACCCTCAAGATCCTAGACTAGAAGTTGGAGAAATTAGAATGGTAAAAAGTGAGCCAAGTTATCAAAACTATGAAGAAACCAGTTTTAGTGGTTCAAATGATCAAAATCTTTATCAAAATCGTGGATTTAATCAAGATACTACACAAAGAACACAGGAATCCGAACAACCATTATCCAACCAAGGTTTTTCTCTAGATGTTCAAAAAGTGAATCAAGGTTTTTCTCCAGATGTTCAAAAAGTAAACCAAGGTCATTTTCCAACTCTGGGAATAAATCAAGAGATTATACCTTGTCAAAGTATTTCAAACATTCCAGGATTGCAATCGGATAATATTGATCAAATGTCAATGTCAAAACAAAAACCAAAAAATGTTCGAAATCGAAAACCTACCATAAATAATAAACAAATCCAAAAAAATCAATCAATGATTGTAGGTAATTCAGGAGTACATGTTGATAATAATTGTAATGATAATGATAGCAACTTAAAAAATCAACAAGTTGTATCTAATTCTAAAGAAGTATCATTTAGGCAAGCATTTAACCAAGTAAATAGCCAAGAAGTTCTTTCTAATAGCAATCAAGGATTATTTACAAACAATCAAGATGTTTTAACAAGTACTAATAAAGGAATATTTGGAAGCTCTTCAAGAAATAACGAAGATATTCAATTTAGTAATAGCCATACATCATTAACAGAAAGTAATAAAGGTATTTATGGAAGTGGCTTAATAAAACAAGGAAATGACAATAGTACTGGTATGGCTGTTAGTTTTGAAGGTATATTCGACAACAACCGAATTATGACAAATCATCAAAAACCAAACTTGAATCATCAACGTGGCAATCAAACTATTCAAAACCGAGTAACAAATCATCAAATAATTGAAAACCCAAGATTAATGAGTAATAATCCTGTTAACCAAGGGGTTAGAAACCAAGGAATGTTGTTATGTGATACTAATAACCAAGGACAATTAACTAGTAGCCAAGGAGCTCAACATGTTCATTCAATGAATATACAACTTGAACATCAAGAAATCAATCAAACATTTGTCAATCAGCAGCAACAACAATTGCAACACCAACAACACCAACAGCAGCAACAACAACAACAGCAGCAGCAGCAACAACAACAACACCGACTGCAGCATCATCATCAACATAATCAAGAACAACAGCAGTATCAAAATTCAGATAATGTACTGGCAAATCGTAGCCAAATTCCGATTAGGGAACCATTCATGAACCCTGATAATACAAGTAATAACTATAACAGTTATATGTTAGAACCCAATCAACATATAACTAATCAGAATCATAATTATGGAACTATGTTACCTGACTCCTCATTTCAAAATTCAAATATCTTGACTGATCAGATGTTACATGACCAAGAAATGTTGTTAGCTAATGATCAGGCAATGTTAAGTGTCCTTAACTCCACAACTGACGCCAACGAACAGGCACTCTTATATAATGCTATGGTTGGCCAGCCTGACGGACAGAGTTTACTTGGTCTTTTAGAACCACCAAGCATGTTGAACAATCAAATTAATGAATATCAACCAGTTTATGGCCCATTGCCGTCTAATGTCAAACCTGGGTTACCTGGAGGTGCTAAAACAGATCCTGAATCTAATCAATATCCAAGAGCTACAAACATACAACAAATTACTGGAAGAGGGGTTGGTTTAATGTCTGGGGTTCATAATCAAAATGATGTGAAAATGTATTCAGAATCCAATCGTTTCAATATGTCAAATTCTAATGAAACTTATTCAAGATATTCAAACTATTCATCTATGTACCCTCCATATACTCCAAGTACTAGTACGCCATTGGGAAGTATATCTGATATACTAGATAACATTCCTGGACCTGATCGTACATATCAACCCCCTGAACGTAAGAATCCAGCACCTTGCACTATGACCAGCCAAGATATAAATCCATTACCACCATTTCGTTCATTAGACAATAAAACTAAATATGAATATAGTGGAACTGGTAATAATGTAGACATTGATCAATCTCGCGATGATAAAAGTACTTCGTTTTCTATAAACAAAGAATCAAAATCCATAGAAGATACCATGGATCCAAAAATAACACTAGAAGAAGGTGAAATAAAAAATCCTTCACTTTTAATTAAAAGTGGGAAGGAAGAACCAGGCATACCATATGATTGGGTAAGTTGTATAGTTATCAATTATCAATCTGATACATTATTGTATTATAATTAAATGGTTTTCAGGCGGTTGAATTATTTAATGATTATGTACCTGGTATGATTGAAGCTTCAGCAAAAATGTCATTGTTATTTGCTATTGTTGAAGAATCTGTTCGAATTGGTGATCGTGTTTTATTATTTAGTCAATCATTGTTCACCTTAGACTTGATAGAAGAATTCTTACAACGAAATAAAATACCTGGAAAAGATGAGCATTGGTGTCGAAATTGTGATTATTATCGTAAGTAGAATATTATATTTATATTTTATTTGTGTTAGTTTTAATTTAAAAAGATTACAACTCAACTATTACAAATTATTTTATATGTATGTCATAGACATAGATTTTAATTTAGACCTAAAAGTATATTACTTTAATAATAATAAAATAAATAATATCTATTAATATTTATTATTATACTAATAATTTATCATAATTAGGTCTTGATGGCAGTACCTCTGCATCTGAACGTGAGAAGTTAATTAATGATTTCAACATCTGTAATACAGTTCATTTGTTTTTGGTTTCAACGCGTGCCGGATCATTAGGCATTAATCTTGTTGGAGCAAATAGAGTAATCGTGTTTGATGCATCATGGAATCCTTGTCATGATACTCAAGCTGTATGCAGGGTTTATCGATATGGTCAACAAAAACCATGTTTTGTATACAGATTAGTAACAGATAATTGTTTAGAAAAAAAAATCTATGATAGACAGATAAACAAACAGGTAATGGCAGATCGAGTTGTTGATGAATGCAATCCGGATGCCCATTTGTCTATCAAAGAAGTAACAAATTTATGTTGGGATGATGGAGAGTCTACACCAATCAAAGATTTTTCATCACTCAAAGATAGTTATAGCGATGTAGTTGTAAAATATATTGTTGAGAATCTCAGTTCTGTACTAACTAAGGTAAATTAAACATTGGAAGAGAATACACCACTCTAAAGAATATTATCTTTGTCACTCACTTATATAACAAAGTTATCACAATTGTTAAAAATCTACTCAATTATTTATGAGTTATGAGTCTTTAACCATCTATGTCAACATGTTTTAGTTGTACTTTATCCATTCAAAAGACAAAGATAACAAACTTGAGAATGAAGTCTTTTTAAAATTTAATTATATTATCAATTATAAATTATAATATGTTTTTTCTTAATGTTTAGGAACCATTTCAACACGAATCATTATTTGTGGATCGTAAAGACAAAAAATTATCGCAGGCGGAAAAAAGGTTGGCTAAAAGAAGTTATGAAATGGAGAAAAAAGCAAACACCAGACCCATGTATTCATATTATGGTCAAAATACTACATCTTCATTGTATAGGTTAGAATAAAAATATTAAAATATATAATTTTTGTATCGCCTTATGTACTATTATTTTATACAGAAATCAAATGGGTAAACCAATGGCCAGTGTACGTCCAATGCAATCAATGTCTAATACATCAGCAGTAATGGCTAGCAGAAATGCTCTAAACCGTAGATGGATACCAGCTGAAGTCTGGCAAAAACAAGGAATGAGTGCTCAAGAAATGACTTTACCACTTGGTAATTAATAATTTACTATTGAATTTTAATTGTTTTTTGTAACTGATCAATGTCAATTAACTTCAAACAGACCATGTGTGGTGTTTCATGATTATAAAAACAAAATGTTTAATACTTTAATATTTCTAAAGATGTTGTAATCCCAACAAATGCTGGTGATCGTGGTTCAATCGTACTGAAAGCTGGTCAAAAAGTGATGGTACTGAAAAGTCCTAAAGGAATTTATATGCAGTTAGAAAGCGGAAAAATAATTGCCATCCGTACATCAGCTAATAATAAACTGAATAATCCAACAGTACCAAGCCAACCATTTATCCCACAACAGTCTTCTACTCATCCTTCTACAATGGCATATAATAGGCCACAGCCACTAGAAAGTAATTTTAATTCTGGACCTAAAAGCGGTTAGTAATTAATATTGTTTATATAATGTACAATGTCTAATATATTTTATAAAATTAATGTGCTAATTTTTCAGATGTTTCTATGCAACAATTACGTAACCGTTCAAATTTATTAAGAAATAATCCTAGCATTTCAATAACACCTAAACATATACCGCCACCGTCAAGATCTGTTCAATCTCCCTCATATATGCCACCAACTCATCCGTCTGCTGCCGTTTCACTGTCAGCATCACCTGCCATACCATCATCTTCATACCCTCCCAAATTACCTTCTTCAATAACATTAACAAAATTTGACCGACCTCATAAATCATCTGAAATAGGTGTACAAGCCGATTCAGCAGCCAGTTCATGTTATGGACCTAGGTATCCACCAGAATATCCAAGATCATTTGATAAGTATCCTGTTAGAAATGAATATCCCCCAAGGTTGCCTCAATCTTATAATAATAATTATCCACAGCAATATCACCGTCCCTCTTCTTCGCAATAATCTAACAAAATTCATTGTTTTTATAATAAGATTAAGTTTTAGGTGTAAATACAGCAATGTACATATATTTTTTTTATGTATATTATTATTAGACATTTTAATCCTAAACAAAATATGTTATTTTGTATAAACATTTTATAAAAAAAAAAAAACGTTTAAAATTCGAGCAAAAATAACTTGTCAGTATTTTCCTAAACTATTTAAAATTTATACTTTGGATATTTAATACTATTGAGCATTTTTTCTTGCATGTTCCTGTTTTTTCAAAATTATATTATAATAATTAAAAATTATGTTTAAAACAAATTAATTTGATTATTAATCAGTGTGAGTAGCGAATAATAATTGATGATAGACTTATTAATATTTTAAATATGTTTATATTATTGTTTAGTTCATGTTTGTTGACATTGTTATACATATTTTTTTTTTAATTATCGATCTAAGTTATTTAAATATATATATATATTTATCATGTTTTTTTATTTTAAAATTATACTACTTTAAATGAGTCTATAAGTAATTATAAACTAGATATTTAGGTAAAATGTAAGTGTGTTTAAAAAAAAAAAATAGATAAAACTTAAATTAATACAATTTATAATGGTAATTATTTATTTAATTTTATAATTTATTTTGAACCTTAAAGAATACTCTGAAATTCCGAAATTAAACTTATTCAATAAAAAATTTTAAAAAATTAATTCTGATCAAGATTACAATTAATGTACAATACTATGTCAATTCAATGATGTTTGAGACCTTAAAAATTATTTTCCGAGTAATATTTATTATATCAATTATTATATATTAGTTATAGAAACAAGGCTGTCAAACACTATTAGAAATATTTTATATAAAAAAATCTTTAATAATCATTAAAACATTTATTGTTTTAATATGGAAACAAGTTTTCTTATAAATAATTATTTATTGGTAAGTACTCTTAGTTATACAAATAAATATTTATAACAATAATATATTAATAGACATAAATGCATAATTGCAATTGATAATAGTGCAAATGGTACAAAAATTACCAATCGAAATAAACCAAAATTCTCAACACTGAAATAAATAGGTTTATTTATCAATAATTATATATAAAGGGAAGGCAAATGGGCACTTGCCCCCACTCAAGACAATTTCTATAGAATGATTTTTTAAACATTTCACATTCTCAACCCATTTTAGATTTTGAGTAGATAGATGAATATATTGATTTTACAATGGTGGTGTGTTGTTTTTTTTAGTATGTCATCAGTATCTCCTTGTGTGGGGGGTAGGTCAGTAAAAACAATTTAATATTCTTTATTAACATATTTTTTGCTAAAAAAGTGAATTTAGTTGGTACTTTGATGATCAAAAATAAAAAAACTACAATAGTTTTTAAAAGCGTCTGGTAAAACAAAAAAAAAGTAGAGGAAAAACGTGCATTTTGACAAAATTAATTTTAGTCATTAGTATAACAAAAAAATAACCATAAATATATGAATATTTTATCGAATGTTCATACAAGCATTTTATATACATCATATAATTTTAAATATATTTTGACTTTTTTAAGCTATTTATAGGCATGAGTTTTTTATTTTTCTATTATCAAAAAACTTAAAAATTTAATACTATATAGGCTTCTCATAAATTGTTTGTGAAAATTAAAAACAATATTGAGTGTAAATCCCCAATCATTTTTTATAGTTATCGCATTTTGTAATAGTAATTGTTTTAGTATAAATTCTTGACTTATTTGTTATTATTAACAAATACTTTATATTACATACTTATTCATATATACAAGCTATATATATATCAAGCTACCATTTACAAAGCATTTAATAGACTATTATCCTTAGTTTTAAAGTTGAATAATTAAGAAACATTCGCTCAAATTTTTATTACATTACTTCAATATTTTCAGAAAAATCTGATTTACAATCTGTATCAAAACATGATTATTATATCATTTAAATATAAAAATGGTATGAGCATGCTTAAAAAATCTCACTGTTGACTGTTTAATGTCAATAATCATAATAATTGAATGTAAAATTCTATGATTTACTATTATTTAAATTTTTCTCTTGTAATGTTCATTGAAACGACCCCAAGGTCTTCGTCAATGCTTATCACAAATGGGTAGTAGGGAGAACATTGATCTATTTATCTATGTATTTATCACTATATGCATGATATTACCCCCTTCTCCAAGAAGAGACATGTACGGTCATCACTCTCAGTGGAGTGGACCAATTTTTTTAAAGTTGGAAATCGGATGACGCCGCACTGGTGCAGTCGGACAGCACGGGAAAATGGCGATTGTGTAGAATCACACAAATTTTTTGCACTGTGTTATGAATGGAACCGATGATTGTGTGAGTCGCAGTCAACTGCGTGACCACTTCGCCACTCCAGCCTCATATTATTTAAATAGAATCCAAATAAATGTTTTTAATTTTATGAATATTTATTTTATTTTAAAACTTTTATACTTACTAGTATATGTTTAAATTAAGCATAATTACATACGGTAAGAACTCAGTGTTCCTCGGACAGCATATGTTGACGTATTAAACAAGCCAAGTGAATTTCAAATTATTTTTGTTTAGTTTTTAATTGTTTCCCACTAGTATATTAATATGAATATATAAATGTGAAACGAAAAATTTTGAGTACCCCATTATTATATGTTTAACATTATTACACAAGCATAATATGCAAGGGAGTTGTTTCAGAATTTTGTGTGTAAACATAAATACATTACGATTAAAAATTATAAGACAAAAAAAAATTCAGAAAACAATTTAAGATAATTAATATTTAAGTATATATATAATGTTCTATAAATATGACAATAACTAAGAATTGATATTCAAAAATGATTGCTTCTATCATTAAAAATGTCTAAAACCACTAAAATGTATTTGAATTTAAATGCACACCTTAGAAATGACGCTCCTGATTAACGAGTATAAAGAATATCGCTAGATAAAAATACTTAGTCGATACCATATTTTCTTTCTATTCAATGGTTACAATTAATGTTTAAATGACATTATGAATAGACTTCTCAAGAATCTCACTAATCCTGGTCTAATTTTCCCTATAGAGTTATCTCAGAATACGACATCAATAACTGTACAATTAATATTAAATTTATTATGGTTTTTTTTTAATAAGTTTCATAATATAATGGCACAGTACTTTAGATAGGCTCATTTAGTGATAGGCGTTACACGTTGGTGAATTGATTTAAATCGGAATGAAAAAAAATCGATTCTCATAATCGTTTAATATATAAAGGTTTTCCATACTCATTAATATCAGTGCGAGTACTCCCTACCTAGTTCCTCTCGATTTCGAATGCATATGATCTATAGTGCCTACATCAATCACAACGGAACTCACCACTTCAATGGACAGTGTTTAATTGGTCACAGGGGAGATGAGACGCCTTATTTTTTTAGTGTTTCTAGTAAATAAGGGTACATAAATTTGAAGACACTAGGTTATTTTATTTTATAAACAATTTAAAGGACCTAGGTCCTTTATAATAATATATTATTGTATATGAACATTAAAAAAGAAACAATAGATAAATAAAAATATTTTAAATAAAAAAATCAATTCAGTAATAAAATCACCTGAGCAAAATTGATTTAAATCGCCCATCACTTTTATGGGATGGACGGTTTTAAGAGTTTAAAATTTAATAGAATATAATTATTGAAATATTGAATTATTATGTTGCTATCTGAGAACATTGAGCATACAATTTTAGCCATTATGCCATGCCATTTCTAACAGTGGCTATAGCCTATAAGAATATAATGTAACGAAGCGGGAACAATATTGTTATCTAGAACATATGGGAAATAAACCATACTCATTGCTCTAGTGTTTGATGCATAGATTACTGGTTATTCTATGGTTAGATTAGGAATCCATTTACACATTCCTACATATTTGATAAAATAGGTTAAAAAACTATTCAATAAAATAAAAACAATTCCAACTTTATTATTTATACAATAACACCACAAAGAAATTAAGAAAGAATAAAGTGTATAAAAATTAAAATGACAATATTGTTCTGGTGTTTGATACAAAAACTGAACTTATAAATAAATGCATTCAGACAAAATAATAATAATAATAATAATAATAATAAAAGATCTTTTTTTCTTTATTCCAGAACAAAAAAGATATTTCAGTAAAACAAAATAACATGAATTCTAGTCTGATTTTATACTAGCATAAGACTAAAACATTTCACTACATTTTTATTTAATTAAATAAGCTTTATGAAACTTAACAAATAAAAAATATAATGTCAATGAAATTTTTTTTTTATTTTAAAACAGTACCTACTATATATATTTATAATTTAAATTACACAATTCATTATTCTAATACCACTTGACTATTTCAAAAATATCTTAGTAGTAGTACATTTTTAAATAAATAATCTAATACTGTTTATTGTTACTATATTCATTACAGCAGAACAAAAGTAAAAAATAAAATTGTATAAATAAGCTATTAAAAAATATACAACATATTAAAGGCAGTGGGAGGGTATATTAAAGTAGTATTTAAGTAATTAGATTATATTTTAAGTAAAATTTTGCAAGTCATTTACATGGTAACACTTATCTAAACTACCAAAAATCAATGTCAAACTTTTGTCATCATATTTAATTTTTTATACGTTTAAATTAGAATTAATATTAGCTTAAAAATAATTAAATTAGTGTGCAATTAAGCTTTCTTAATAATAACCTTTGGTTTGTGTAGTTTGAAACTAATAGTTCCAGTAATTAGTTATTGAACATAACAGATCTATTTAAAATACGCCTTCCATAAAAGACGCATCAAAATGTAAAATTAACAAACGCATAAAAGCCATCTCTTTACGAGCATTGTCAAATATAACACGAGGATCAATTGAAGTACAACGTAAACAATTAGGGGCCATAACCATAGCTAGGTTACTAGCATCCATTTTGGTAACATGAACAACTTCAGGTTTGGTAAATAATTGTAGGAAGTGAATAAGATATGCTAAAACAGCCTTATTTATAGGTGGTAATCTATGAATAATAGCAATGGCGCGGCGAGCATCTTGATGAGCTGCAATACACTCAGCATACATGTGATCAGGTACAAGAGGCTCATATAACTCACGATACCATAGTTTTAATAAAGATGCTGGAGTATGGGCATCAGTCAACTCTTCGGATCCAGGAACTTCCCATACATCCAAACGACTTTTAAGGGTCATAACTTCGTCCATGTCAGCAGGTACTCTATAGAGTATAGAATAAAATTAGGAATGTTTAATATTTAATAAATATTTATAAACTATAATATAATACCACTTATTTTTCTTTTAACTATAAAATATTATGGTTTAAAAATAAATAAAATTGTATGTATAAATTAATAGTTAATAATAGGTATTGTTTTGGTTACCTAAATATTCCTTCTGTTTGATCACCTCTATGCCTCAGTACTAATTCAGATAATATGGTTTGTACCCAAGGTAATTTATAGTTAGGAAAGCGTTCTTTTTGAAGATCAATAACTTCATTGATTGTATTTCCAAAGAGACTAGGCCTGAATATTTGCATCTGATAATAAACAACGAGATATAAATAAACTGACTATTTAGTAAAATATGATTAAAAATAAAAGCAATCTTACTCTAGCTTGTTCAATATCTTCCAGTGTTGGTCTTCGAACAGCTTTTTTACCGTCTATACCCATTCTGTGTAATCTTTTAGTGGCCACACTGGCATAATGGCTTACTTGGACATGGACAGGCCACCGACCAACTTCAGTTGCATAACTATCTAAACCTGGATCTCTATGTCTTTCCATATAACTTTCTAAGTATTTTTGTAATTTAGGAGAAGGTGGGAAAAAAGATAAACAAATTGCTAAAAGTTCCCATCCACGGCGTAAGCTTTCTCTGAAAATGATAAAATTTAATAAATATAAAATAAAAATCTTTACCTATTTTTTAATGAATATTCATACTTTCTAGGATTTTCTGTTGTTTGTCTACATATTTGTATGTATAATTCATCTCGAAGGGTAGGTTTCATAAAACCAGTCATACATATTTCTAAAGCCACACTATTTAATGTCATTCCTAATTTCGCTTTGCGATCACTCATATAAGTTTGAACTAATTTAAATAAATCGCAAGCTTCTTTTTTTAATGCTTTGTCAGACAGTACTAACATAGGTTTACGAATTGGATCCTATACATATTTTAATTAAAATAAAAATAAGATATAAATTTAGTTTAAAAATAAAAATAATTATTTAGTTTTTACCTTAGACCATGAGAGCATGTCTCTCACAGAAAATTTTTTACGGAAAATACCCTTCTTATGTATATTTAAGTTATCCTGGGCATATTTTTCAATATCACTTTCAGAAGTAGTTTTTTTATCACGATTCAATGAAGTTCTGGATGTCTGTAAGTATAATTTAAGTATGAAAAGAAAGTAATTAAGATATCATTCAGTTTGAAGATATTTCACACTATTCTAATAGCATTTGCAAAAGCATATATAAACCTGTTCGTAGTAATAGGCAGGCGAACAGGATCGAGCATCTTGAGATAATGATGGGTGGAATACACCGCGATTGCAGTTTGCATAACGAGCCAGCAAAAACTATAAGCACACACAAGAAAAAAACATAGCTAACATGCAGAAAAATATATGAAATTTTAAAAATATGTATTAGTTATAATAAAGTATAATCATTTCTAGATGATAGATGTATATAAAATAAATATTGATAAAAAAATGAATTAGAAATATTATAACATAATTATCTTTAATTTATCTCAATATTAGTAAAATATGTTAGAGTAAATAAAATATTTAATAGATATAAATTTAGAATATCTTTATTTAATTATAATTTGTAATAATATATAATAATTACAATTTCTAAACTTATGAGTTATTTTCTAGATTGATATTCAAAAAGGTATGTAACTATTCTGCTATGCAATCTTTGAATGTACCTCATATTTAAGTTACGGACAAGTTAAATTTGAATTCAACGATAAATCATATTATAAAAAGAAAAACAGTTCTGAACAAAGAGTCTGATTTTTTAGTAACAAATACTTTAATAATAATAATACAATTTTCATACATCTTCATATTTTTAGTTAGTTTTTCTCGATTCTTTTAAAAAGTATTGTGAATTTTTTATTTTGAAATCCCAAAAGTACAAACTAGATCAAATTGGCTGCAAAAAACCTCCATCAAAGTTGATGATCAGTACATTTTTTCTACTAGAAAAAATTTCTACAGATACAAAAATATAAAACAAAGATTTTTTTATAAACATTTTAAGTTCAAATTTTGACAAAACCATGAAAATTTGCAAATTATTTTGTAATTAAAAATGTATTAAATGTTCAATTTTAATAACGAAAGATTGAAAATTTAAAACAAGGTTTCTCATTAGTAGTAGTTTCTCAGAATTGTTGTTCTTAAGCAATGATTTATCACTAAATTCAAATTTAACACATAAATTACAATCATACCTACAATATAGCAGAAAGGTACGCATTTGTCCATATTTTTTAGTTTTAAAAGCATAAATGTATACATATTTTGAGGTTTTAAAGTACCAGAAGTCCTCAGTCCTACTAATTTAATATGTGATAAAATTATAAAATAAGTTTATATAAAAATATGTATTTTAATTAATTTGAAATTGCTTTTATATATAAACAGATTAATAACATTGAACCAATTATATATTTTACATATTATTATTTTGTTTTAAAATAATTATTATTATAGAATTTATTAAACTTATAAATAAGCTTCTACAAGTCTAAGAAAACATAGTCATACCTATTTTGAACAATAAATTATTTAAATAATTATAACATTTAAACACGTGCTAAAATACATAAAAGTTTATTTACCTCATTTCTTTCCATAATTGGAGAATATAAAGCAGCTGGAGGTTGGACATGTTGATCTTTTCGTCTTCGTAAGGATGTATGTTGAGTTTCTAAAGGAATAGTTGGAGCTGAATTGCTAAACGGGTCTTTAAAAAATATAATTAAGAACCATATAATTATGTAATTGTTAATCTAAGTAAAAAAAAAACTTATTTTAATTAAAACAAAAATTACCAGACATTGAAGGCATGACTAGATTTGCTGACCTTTGAGATGACAAAGTATTTGTAACTGTATTATAATAATGTTGATTACTACTTGATTCAAGTGCATAATCACTTACTCGAGTATCTAAAAGTGAGTTTATTTATAACAAAGTTTTTAAAAATATATAGAATATAGACATTACCATTAATATAACTCCGAGGTTGTGATGTTCTCATTGCTGTCAAATGGTCATAATCTAGTTCATCTCTTAAATAATGTCTAGAAGATGCATTTGATGGAGATGGTGAACTTGATTGTTCACCCTGACTAATTGCTCCTTCATCATCAGCAAACTCATCGCTATCATATCCAGTAGCTGTGCCCATAACACTAATTAAATCTTCAATTTCGGCATCATCATCTTCAGAACAAGTACCAACTGTATCACCAAACCTATATGATGTTCCTATAAATTATAGAACATAATTTTCAAGTTTTCAATTGTATATAAAAATATACATGTCATGTTAAAAAATATATTTATACTCTGTCTCAAATAAGAATAACCTCAGGTGGAAGCCAATTTTTGTCCAGTTTGTTCAGACCACTACCCTTGATTAATTTGGTTTTAGTCAACAGTTTATATTTTTGAAGAATTACTGCGTCCAATAAATTGGTGTTAATTTTAGTAAAATGAAAACTAGGCAATTGTTGGAATAATAAAGTGACGTGTCTGAGAATACAGTACTCATTAGTATTAGCTATGCTCATTAGTTATTACCACTTATTTTTTTTTTGACTAACTGTAAAGTTTGGTATGTGTAACCCACTTAAGTCTAATAATATCTTTGTAAGCTACATTGGGCTCTCAGCCCATAAATAAATGAATAAATTTTGTAAAAACTTACCGCCTGAGGTTACTCTTATATGATATTAAATATAAAATATATAATTAAATAGAATACCTGATAATTTTGCTTGTTCTAAAATGTATTGATGAAGTGGCAAAATTCTCCCTTCAAACATATCTAAATTACTATATAATGGGATTGGTTTCTGATCTGATGTGGCTGGACTAACACTTTTTCGAACAGCTCCACCACGTTGACTAGACGAGCTTGAATGATTTGATACAGGTCTTGCTTTTAAATCTAATAAATTATTTTTTCAAAATATTTATTAAAGTGAAACTATATGATTAAAATCATATGGAAACCATAAATATATTAATAATTAACTTATGAAGTTACATATAACTTATTTTTAACAAGGTCTGGATTCTACACTTCATGTAGCCGTAATAGAGTATTAAATGAGTATTCATATCTAGTAATGCATATTTTAAGTGTACAACACATAAAATTACTTCTTATATACCTATCGATGGAAAAAAAGTGATATTTGTATAAATATGCAAAATACACCTTTTAGTTGAAGTGATTAAATGAAGTCTTTAAAGGAAATTGAGACTTATCAAGAACTCCTCCTATAAATTTGTTTTGAAGTACTCAAATAAACAAATATAGTTATAAATATTTTTATTTATGAAAATAAACTTTATAGTATACAAAAATACAGTGGGACAAATCATTTAACCGAGAATAACTAACTTGTAGTTAAAAATTATCCAAATCTGAATATTGTAACATATCTTAACTCAAATATGCAACAGCAAAACATATTATATGAAAGATCAAATGGATATAGATGATATTTATCAAACTTTTCATACCTGTATCTACCCAAATCATAGTCTTACTATATACTCGTTTTATTAGTAAAACATTTTTAAATAATATTATTTCAACTTACTGTTATCTATAGCTTTGATATCAGATCTTAACCTATGATCAATTTTACTAGCTGTTGGGGGACTACTTGATACACTAGAACTGGAATTATCATTTTCTCCAGAATCATCATCACTACTTGAAAGTCCAACATCTTTTGAACATTTTGTATGTTTGACTGATTGTGTTAAAGATGATTTTGAACTAGACTGACTTGGAGCTGCTGGTGGAGGAGGAGGAGCTGCAAAGTTAGCATATTCAGGAGTTAATGGTGGCCGTGATTTAGATGCTGTAGGAGATCCAGTATCAGAGTGAGAATGCCATTTCCGTGAACTCTAAAAATTAAAGTAATGATAATAAACAACTGATAAATAGCAGTACATATGTATAATTTATGCTTAAATACCAAAGGAGTGGATTCAACTGATTTTTTGCCATGTCGTGGAGGCATTCCTAGTAAGCCACTCGGAGCAAGATATTTTTCATGCATTGAATCTTCTTCTTCTGCTTCAATAGAAGTTTTGGTAGCAATTGACTTTTGTGCAAAACTTTGACTCCTACAAATCTGGCTATTAGATAAACTGGAAGACAATACAACAGGAGGACGAGGACGAGAACAACTGTTGTTACGATTATCATAACCAAGACTATAGCCACCTCCAATACTTATATCAGTATCAAAGCTTTTTTGTTTGCCTAATAGTAATTGGTATTGAGAAGCATTGGAAGAACTTCGTTGAATAGGAAGATTATTTTGTGGTGTAGGTGGTTGAGAAAGTTTCTTTCTAAATAAAGGTGTACTGGCAGACATTGACAAACCAGAATTAACATCTTTGCCACTAGATGATTGGATAGAAACACAACTTGAATCACTTGAACGACCAGAATCCTAAACAAATAGAGCACAAAATGTATTGTTAAAATATCAAAAGAATATAAATAGTATAATAGTAAATGTTAATAATAATCATAAATCTAAAATAAAATAAACTATTTTATGCTTCAAGCTAGAAAGAAAATTACTTTAATTGTTAAATAGTAAAACGTAATCACTAAAAGTAATAAATTATTTTTCTTTTGTATTTTTAATAAGATAGTTATTAAATTGATAATAATTTCCTATTATTAATCTATAAGGGTCAAGACAACTTATATTTATCTTGCCAGCATTACAAAATGTAATGTTAAGTGTTTAAAATAAAAATGTAACAATATATAGATAGGACTATTCTTTTATCAATTTTATGTTTATTTTTAAACATATTACAATTTTAAGTTAAGTATATATTTTACTCAAAGTTAATAGTGTTGCATAATGGTCAATAAATAATAAATTTACAATTTACCGAATTTATTTAGATAAACCAATAACAATCAGTTTTTAAAAAAATAATTATATATTTAGAACACTGAAATTATGTGATATCATTTATGATTGTTAAAATGAGAATATAGTTTGTATAAAAAACAACTATAAATATGAGGTATTTTTCAGCTCGTTCTTTGATTAAACAAATTTACATTATAAAGATCTTATTATTACAATCTTAAAATTTTCAAAAATCATTAATTTAGTTAATTTTAAATAAAAATAAATAAATTATGTCCAATTTATTTAACAAAAATCTTAATATTACTCACCTGTGAATAAGCAGTACGGTTGTACCAAACATTAGGCTGATTTCCACGCCGTCCTCTACTTGGTGTACTAGCTTGTTGTTGATGTCTAAACGGATATAAAAATGAATTAAAAATCTTTTTATATTAAAAATTAAAAATAAGATTTACATACTTATTATTATTATGATGATGATGATGATGATGATGATGATGATGGTGAGATTTGCGAGGTGTAAGAGGAGAAGTTTGGGTTTCAGAATCCACAGAGCGCTTTGTTGATGCAACTGGATCCATTAACTTAAAAGTTCTGACATTTTCAATATTACCCTAAAACAAATTACAAATTAAACTTAACAAACATAAATTTAATATCTGTAATAAATGTATTTATTATGTACCTACACAAATTACATAAATATTTTCATTTATACTTTGTGACAAAATGTTTATTTTATTAATATAACTTACCATAGTTTGATTACTCGATGAAAGGGGTATTATTGTTCTATTGCGTCCAGGTGTTTGAGTTGACACGGATTCTTTAGAATGTTTACCATCATTTTCATCATTCACAGCAGGTTCAGTATTTTGTTTTAATGTTTGTAATTTAGCCAAAGGTATAATATCAGAATTAGGAGGTCGATGCCAAACTGTTTTTTGAGAAGCTGTATTATAGTAGTAAAAACGATTTGTGATGGGGTCAAATAGTTCCCACCATTGGTTATTGTCTGTCTTTTTTCTATAATATAAACATATGTAATGAATAAAAATAGAGTTGGTTTATTTTAGTAGTATAAATAAAAATATATTTCATGGAGTAAGAAAATTCAGGAATCAATTATATAAAATACAATTTGTATGAAATATAAAAATATATTACCTAACTTTACTTTACCAGATAATACATATAATTATTAATATAAACTACAAAACGCACTTTTTTTTGAACCAATAACGTAATGGTTATTGGTTACCCTTGTAGAAAATTAATGGTAATAACAATATGATATAAACAGTTTTTAAATTATACTTATTTTTGGAATGCACATATGTTAACTAAACAAATCTTATTGTTAGAATGACATTATTTCTGTTGACAAACAAGCATATAATGACCTACGTTCTAAATGCTTTGTTATGGATTAATTAATTTTGTTTTATTACATTTCCAAATTAAAGCAGTTTTGTGGTTAGTACTGAATAATATAAATTAGCATATTATATAAAATATTAATATTATTATTACAGCCATACAATTATAATTGAAATTTAAGTTAATCATTCAAACTATATAAATATAAATAAAAAAGTATTTTTTAAACACTATTATGTATTTTTAAATATTAACATTTTAAAGGTAATACAAATAAATAATTAGGTTTAGGCCATAAAATGTTGAAGCAATATTTTAAGGTTAGTATAATTTTTTCAGCATGTTTCATAATTAATAATTTTAAACATAGTTTAAGCTAAAGTTTTACACTTACATAAAATTACTTACAATATATAATTTAGAATTCTAAATTTAATGGATATAAATAATAATAATAATAATAATAACAACAAAAATGATTGAGTTTAATTGACTTAAAAGAAGAACATCAATTTCAAGGATTATAAGACACTTTGAAACAAATTTTACTAGTAATTATATGACATTGTAACTTTATAAACAAATATGAATAAATTTAATTAAACAACATTTTTTTTCAAGTTATGAAATTCAAAACATAACATTTTTAATTATTTAAAGTAATTATATAATTTTATATTTTAATAATACTTTCTATATATTTTAACTTAGAAGAATTCAAAACTATATAAAATATTATATTAAAACATGTATATAAGCCATATGGAGATAATTCAATAAAATAATACATAGTTCAGATCGAAATAATATTAAATTATTAAAGCATAAAATAATCTATTACAAATGGAAAAGGGATATTATACTGAAAAAATGTCTAATATTAAATAGCTGTAGTACAAATTTAATAATATTCAAAATAAACTTTGATAAAAATAAAATAGGTACATTAAAAATTAAAATGTTTTATAGTTAATAAATAAATAATAATCATTAAATTTAATAAAATAATATCAATTAAATAAGCTTTTTTATTTAATTTAAAACTTGCATTAATTGTGTATAATTATAATGTAATTGTTAGTTAACCAATAACAACATTACATTTATTCAAAATAATGTTTAGGTAATATTTAAAAATACAATTTTAAAGAAATTCATTATTTATAAACAATAACAAATGTAATTAAAAGCCAATGCCATAGTAGGTATTTAATAATTATTTTAATTTGATAATCAACTTATACAAGTCTTATCCTATAATTAATTTATTAGATGAGAATTAATTTAAATTGTTTTAAATGAGACTACAATTTAACTATTTTTGTAAATCATAGAAACAAATTCATATTTAAACTTTTAAATAAAACTTTTATCATATTAAATGTGTCTATAAAATAAAATTGACACACCAACACATAGATAAAAAAAAACAATAAATATTTTTATAAGTTTAGAATACGAACTATAGTTTACTATTTAATAAGAATTTAATTATTTCTATGCCAAAAAGTTAAAGGTCATGTTAAACCTATGATATGTATTATGTTTACAATGATGAATGAATAGAAGAAAAATACATCAGTCTAATTGAGAACCTACAAATTGGATGTATTGCTTCAAATAACACAAATACATGAAATATAAATATGAATTTGAATATTAAAATATATAATAAAGGTACTTACACAGGCACTCCTAAAGGCGCATCCCAAACACATTCACCAGTTGTCAAATTTGCATACATATGTTCTTTGGTCCTGGGTTCGATTATCTCAACCCACTCCACCCTAAAATTTAGATGTTATAAAATTTATAATATTCTAAATTTTAAAACATAAATAACAGATAGAACAATAGATATAGAATGTCGAATAATCAGGACACACTACATAAATGGTTATTGTAGAATCAGAAATTGACAACACTATTACCTTTCCGATGTCAATGATGTCATTTTATTGTTGAGTTTATATGGATTTCTTCTCAAACGACTGAAGTCAATGGTCTACATAGTAGCTAAATTTCTATTGAAATTGGCAGAACTAAATCGTCTTTTAGTTCTAATTCCTATAGTCTACACTGGATACTGGAAGTCTGAAAATTTGTTTTTTACTTTTTGATAATATTATATACATATATCTGTATAAAAAAAATTCGGACATCTACTACCAACACCATCTGATCTGCAGAAAATGTATTGAAAATATGTACAACCTCTTTGGAATTCAAGGCATATTATAGCGGGAAATTTAATATTTTGTGTAAAAGACTAATTACTGTAGGTTGCTATAATAATTAATGATATTATGATAATTGATAATTGATAGTAATATGGTATTACTTAAATTTTAATATTTATTTATTTATTTATATTACTAGCTGTCCCACCCAACATTGCCTGAGCTAAATATTAAATTAAAATTAATCTGAAATGATTTACATGTATCTAAACTACCTAGGTAACTACTTAACCTAACCTGCGGTGGATTGCGGACCCCACGAAGTGCGTAAGTGAGTGAAATCAAAATTAGGTAGGTACATAAAAGACATTGCGATGGTTACCCGTGCCAAAGATTTGTTTTTTCTATAAATTTATTTGCAAAAATGTGTATATGATATATTCTTACTAATTATAATAGTTATAAAATATGTAACCATTGACAACCTTATAAATAACAAAGATTATACAAACCAATAACGACCATGGTTACCAATAGCAACCATTTATAAACAAATATTTCCATTGTAAATTTCAAAATCCCTATGTGAGCACTTCTCGGGGTTGGACCTCTACTTATCTTCTTCTCAGAAGTCTAATCATCTATCTCCATCCCAAATTTAATCACAATCAGTTGAACAGTTTGAGAATGCATAAAGGCCAGATAGACAGACATTTTTTATATATAGATAATTTATTATTTTATTTATGTCAGTTAACTTGTAAAGTAAAACTTCAAAAAAGTATATTTAACCGAGAAATGGTCAAAGTTTAATGTTAATGATGTTTTTATAATTTAATTGAAGTATTCAAAGTCGATGTAATAATCTTAGATTATTTACTAACACTATACAGAGTTTTTCACCAAGCATGTCTACCTCCTATTTTTCTTTAATGCAGTTATTCAAAATGTAATTTTTGCAATTTTTATATTTACTCATAAAAATTTATTTTTTGAATAGGTATTTGAAATTGTTTGTATCATTTAAGGAATGTCCTGTAGCGACACAAACTTCTGTTCTTCAAATAAGAACCATCCTTTTTTACTTTAAATTATTTAGTAGATAATTTTTTTTTAAAACATTAATGTATCTATATCAATATGTAAATGAGTGTTTCCAATTTATTAAACTTTATAGTTTATGTACCTAAACTGCAAGAATACATGAATACAAGATATGTCCATGATACTAGTCTGGAAACTTGATTACTTAGCTATGGTTCAACATACAGTTAAATTAGATGTAAATAATATTTGTCTAGTCATGTTCTTATTACAAATTGTAAAATGCTAATAAATTAATATAGCTTTAAGCTTTCCTGTCATATAAATAATTTTTTTTTTATTTATTTAAGACATCAACTGCATGGTTATTAGCCAGCGGTACATTACTTACATTGTATTACTTTTATTTACATTACATATAAAATTACTATTATACATTTATATATTTTGTACATTGTTTTCTTAAGTATTATATTAGATTAAATAGTAGGAATTTGTATATCAATTAAAAAGCAAACAATACCTAATTTTCTTGTTCTATATTGAATCATTTATCTATAATTGTTTTGTAAATATATTTTATGTAAATAAATATTACTACATAAATAATTTTATGTTATATGTGTAAGCATATCTTTTATCGTTAGTATATCATGATTATAAATTACTCAGTAACTATTCAAGTTCGATTTTTAATCTAGATATCTAGATTATTTATCAATATTTAACAATAAATTCATTTACCAAATAATTTATGATAAAAATTGTGATTTTCATTTAAAAAACGGACATTTGTAATGCTACAAAATGTCAGGACACTCCTTAAATAGTCGAAAAATTTCAAGGACCTATTCAAAAATATGATCTTTAAGAATATTTTAAAATTTCAAAATTCAGATTTTTAATAACTGTATTATTGAAGAATAAAGGGGTTGAGCATGATTGGTAAGTTTGCAGTTGGTAAATCACATTGTATACTTATTATAATATTTTATACTTCTATACTTTTTTTTACTATACGAAAAGCATAATAAGCACACATTATACCATGTTTTTCTTATGTTATATTAAAAAATCCAACTGACCATCTTATATTCTTAAATATTGCTTATAGACATGGGCGTAAATAAGGGATAAAATTTAGGAGCTAAGCCACCCTAAATGTTCAATAGCTCTACAAACATTTCTAAATTTTTAGGTGTTTATTACTTGTACACGAATGTTTTATTGAGTAGCTAGGGCTTTAGCCCCTCCCCTTAATCTCAAATGATTTTTGCACCTACGCTAATATAAATTATTACACCTATAATAATTATAATTACTAGTAAGTATTGTTAATTTAAAGTGGATATAAATATAATAAAAATCAAAGAAATTTGGATTAAAATTGTTGTGTATATAAGTGTATTCATGTTTATTTTCGTTTGGTTTTTTTAAAATATGTTTCAGCATACATAAAAATAATGCAGGTTGGTAGGTACTAGCCACTATATACGCACTTATTTTTATAACATACATGATAGGTAATATCATTCATTATAATTACTATTATTTATATTAAATGGTAATAGATATATAATACTAAATATTTGTTTATCAGAAAACATCAAAATAAAGATCGTCTATTTGTTTGTTAATTCTTACATATAATTATATGTATTATATAGACGTATAGTTATTAGTCATTAGTTTATAATTATAATTAGATGGGATAAAATATAACTTATATTCAGAACCATGTTAAGCCATTTGGCATCCAAGGGCATCCATTTTTAAGCGCCTCCTCTCTCTTAAGACCGTACTTAGAAATTTATATTTTTTTTTCAGTTTTATTTATTTTATATTCAAATTTTAACATTTTACCTACAATAAATAAGATTCTTTATTACTCCTAAATATTTTTCTAAATACACATACAGGTACCATATTACTAAGTTGACGGATTTGTGTTAGTGTTAACACTTTTCTAATTACCAAACAATATACTAAAACATACTATAGTAACGATTATAATTCATAATAAATACCTATATAAAGACCACATGGGCGTTTATTACGCTTAACACAATTCACAGGCAATATTGCTATAGCTATAGTAGTTATAGTGAATACTATAATATATAGTAATAGTGTTGTAGACTGTACTACAGTCACTGTAATACTCTGTACTCAAAATTCAACTCCAGACTCTAGTATGGCATTACGGCCGTTGCATGGCTTAATACATGGCACTATAACACAATATATATCACAAAATACAAAGTATATTTTTTGTAGCTATACAAACAATTTTTCATGGTTAAATAATGTTATTTAAAGGCTATTTAGCCCCAGCCGCCATAATCGAAGATATATGCTGATCACCAAAAGAAAAAAAGTGCATAAAACAATATGCTGTTGTAATTTGTAATGTCGTATTCTAACACCATTGTTGTAATTTTTATATTATAGTTCATTGTAAAAACACGTCTTGTTTTAACTTGTAAATCTAAAATCGTGTTACATACCAATATCATAGATATAGATGTTCGATACAACGTTACCACTACCGAGCAACCCCGGGAACTTTCTGGAAATTAGAATACGACTGCCGTATCTATTGAATATTGATATTTAACATGGTTAAGTTAGTAAATATAACTCATTAGTCAATAATAGACACGTAGTCGGATCATTTTTACTAGGGGGGAGCAACAATTTTGGATCCTTGTATTATTTTCCATAATTTGTTTACAATGAAAAACTTTTGAGGGTCTTTCATCCTCAAATTTCCCCTAAAGCGGTAGTATCTATAATTAAAAAAAAACAACAGATTTACCTACATTTTTACTATAGGAATCATGCCGTGGAAAAAAAATGCATTTAAAACATAAGCTGATTTAAATTTAAATTTCTGATTTTTATTAAACAAAATTACTTTATGTCTAAAGAATAATCAAAAATAAAAGTGATACATGATTTTTAAATTAAATTAAATTTTTAAACAAAATCAAATTAATTTTTAAAAAGAAGGCCAATAAGTGAGTATCGCTCTGCTGTACAGTCGTCAGTCAGGCATGGATCTAGAAATAAAAAAAAAAAAGGAGAGGGCTTGACGAAAAAATTTACTTTAAGTATATAAAAACATAGAATGAATAAAAATTCATCATACATGTATATTATAAAATAATAATAATAACAAAATTATTTTGTATTACGTATAATATAATATTATATAATTTTCAGGGCTAGGATTTCAATGCATTTGCACTTTTTTTTGGAATGTCTTACATGATGCTTTTCAAGCTACAGATATGTTTTAAGTACTCCATATTTTTAACATTTTTTTGGGTTTTTTTTTTAATTTTTTAAGACATTTTGACCTTTTCCTTGTATTATGACTAGAAGAGTTGACTTCATTGAAATATAAACATAATACTACGAAATATAAATAATTTTAACTTTGAACTATATAACATCATGTAATCTGATTTTAAATTAGACAAGGCTGAAATTTATCTTTTGTCACACCAAGCTAGCTGATTTAATTTCATACAATTTTTATCGGAGTATTCTCATATCAAGCCATAATATTAAATCGGTAGTGCCTGTTCAGCATTTTTTTTTTTTTGCAATTATAATATTTATTTATTTCATTAATACATAATTTGTGTATTTTTAAAAAAATTCATATTTTTTGGGCTTTTTATAATTTTCGTGTCATATAAATGCATTTTTTAAAGGTAATTTTTAAATATTTTTAGGGAATTTAAATCAGAGTCCTAATAATTGCATAGGCAAGAGTATAAAATATTTAAATAGTTGAAAGAATGTGCACAGTTTAATAGCAATATAACAAAGTCTCGACCTCCGACCTCTAACAAATTACCTTCATTTTTATGTCAGCAAGTTGCGATTTTTTTGTTCAAACCAACCATTACGATTAAGGACTTATATAAATAATCTCGATTATCAATCACTCCTAAAAATCCTCCTGTTAACAAGCAATATAATATAATATGCTACATGTACCTATAGGCAGTGTATTGCTCTTTTTTACTTTAATTAATAAACTGAAAATTAAGATTATCTTTGAAATATTTTATGTTCTTAAGGAAGAGACTTCAGCCCCCATAGATCCTTCCCTGCATTTACTTCTGTGTACAGTGGGTCACTGTAATGGATGTATTAAATTTGAATTCAATGATCTAAAATCATTGTATATGCAAACGATTCTGAGCGAAAGCAGCCTGTCAGTAATAAGGATAAAGCTATAAAAACTGAACATTTTATACATTTTTAAATACAAAATAATTTACAAATTTTAGATATTTTATCCAAATTTAAACTTAAAATATCTATAAAAAACAACCATAAGAATATATTTTTATGATTTTTTTTTACAACTATAAACTATTCGGTGAAAAATGTTGTTTTGAAATTTCAATCTTTAGGTATAGAAAATGAACATTTTATATATATTTTTAACTACAAAATAATTTGCAAATGTTCGATATTTTGACGAATTTTGGTCAAAAATAAAATTTTAAATGCTTATAAAAAAAATCATGTCTATGTCTTTTTAATATTTTTTTAATTGGTATTTAAAAACTTATGAGGAACTTTGTATTAAATTTTCAAGGTTTTTGACCCTTCAAAAATAATTTTAAAAAACTTTTAATTTCCTAGACCTACAATTAGCTCAAAAAGTGTCAAAATATTTTTATGGTGTATAGAAAATGGTAATTTAAACATTTAGTGAAAATGTCATGTGTCTACGGTTATTATTTTTTGTATTACACCAAAAAAACAAAATCGATTTTGTCAAAAATTGGCTTCGTGTAAAAATTCCGTTTTTTTTTAATTTTTTTTTTTTTTTGTTTGTCCTGGAACATTTAAAAACTATTGGGAATTTTTTCTTTTGACTCCTTAAAGTACCAACTAGATTCACTTTCCTATATAGGAAAAAATGCTGATAAAGTAAATCAAAGCACTTTTACTGCCCCTAAACGTGATGACAAACAAAAAAAAAAAACACATCGTTATAAAATTAATACATTCATTTATCACTCAACTTAGAATCTAAAAAGTAAACATATAAGTAGAAAATGTTAATAATACAATATTATAAACATATAAATATTAAACAGTTCAAAAAAAAATAATTTTCCCGTTTTTATTATGTCCAGAAAACAATTGGAGAAATCAAATTAACTATAATTAAGTGATAATTTGTCTTTCAATTTCTGATATTTCTAATAATTGATATTTTACTTAGTCTTTGTTTAATGATATAAGATAATTGCCCTGAAAGCTCTGATTGCTCTGACTTTAGTACCAGCTAGCCTCTAAGCTCTAGAACCTAAAGTTTTCTAAACTAGAGTCTAGACAGTGAAATTAAAATGCAATCATAATAATAATAATTGTATTACAATAGATTTATTTCAATGTGTATAAGCCCTAGTACGTTTTTGATACTTTGTAAAAATAATTATATTTTGAATTTAGGAGGTTGGCAGGCTCTTGGTTAGAGTAAATTTAAGGGAGGCCCGGCCTATCCAGGCACCCCTTTGCCTACGTGCCTGAACTCAATAAATCACAAGCTTAATATTAATGGCCGTGCCCACGGTTTAAGAAGGATGTTTCCGTACTACAACTATAGAACAACTCAAGTATTCAACAACTGTTCTAACTTCTACTGTAATAGTAAATAGTTATACTCGTCAGAGTTTAGTAATTAGTATAATAATTAATAAACTATATATAAGTATATAACTATATTTAGGCCGTAACACAGATAATGGTGAACAGTGAACACTGAGCTGTGATAATATAAAGTATGAACATTTTTACAGATTGTCTGATCGATGCAATCGCAATGTTATTTTGGTTCAACTCGTAACTATGATTAGTGTTTTCAATCGAGTCAATTAATATAAATATGTCTCGTATATTATCAGATTTTATCGATTAACGGAAACGTCAAAATATCTATGGGCTATGACATCAAACAAATATTTGTGTTTACAAATAATATTATAAATTTTATTTTTCAGGAGGGGGTATAAGGTACGCGTGACGCATCCCGTGATAGCTACTTGCTATAGATATAAAAAAAAATAATAGCCATGATCTATGCGCAAACGCACGTCTGCGACAAATAAGATAAATAAATAATAATGTTATATTCTTATTTTTCATGCGCACATTACTGGGCAGTGGGTAGTTGAGTAGTGGACACGACCGACGTTAAAACATACTAATATTAATAATTACTAACACGAATACACGTCAGTATGTTACATGATATAGTGACATGGTACCGTGGGCTATAGCCTGTAGTTCTAAATACATTTTTAATCTTCGTGCTGATCGCTAAAATAATATATTGTTTGTTTGTCATGTTGTGTTTATAGGCATAATATATCGTTACCGTATACTAGATAGTACATTCTAATTAGTAATTGCTATGGATAATTTATTATTTAGGTACAACACAATATCATATTGTAATGTAGGTATTAAGATTTTGATTAAGTAAAAAAAAATAAAAATTCAAAATTAGTGTAACTCCACCCAACACCGCTACGTCACTACACGTATAAATTACATACCATTTAACCATTATCGTAATGCGTAATATTGAATAATTATTGATTAATAATATTATATTATTAAATCGTACTATTATATGAAGGTGAACTGTTGAGTTTACAATTTTACATACTTGTAAGTGTGACGTGGCCAGTGGTTTTTCACACTTGTTCGTTAGACAGCCTGTCAAAACACTTTGAAAGGATCGTCCTAGGAAAGTTGGTCAACGTGTAAGTACTTGATAAAAAAAATATTTTGGCGTTTCTTTTCATTAACTTTGCTACAATTTTTATGTATTGTTCCCAAATAATTATTTCTGCATTTCGTTCAAGTTGAACGTAAATCATTTATATTATTTGGTCGAGCTACATAATTTACATGTTTTATGTTTCTTCTGCTAAAAAGAATTACAGTTTTAGCCGTCGGTCGTGCTCGTTGTGTAACCGAACTTGGTCTTTTAGGTATTCGCCATCACACATTTTCCAATTAAGAAAGAAGGCCGTTAATATTGCAGTTTACCCTAAGGTAAATAGATACAAAACAAATATAAAAATATAAGCAAATATCATTTACCTCTTGGCTATTATTTTTAACGCGTTGAACGCTATGGCGTTATCAATCTTCCGGCAGAATGTTTTGCCAACGGGTCCTCAACTATATTTTTAATATTATTATAATTATTATGTATTATTGGTATAAAAGAATAAAATAAAAATAGTAAATTTGTATTATTTTAAAAGATAAACAACTTCAGTCGTCTTTTCTTTTTTATAAACCTTTCCCTTGTAAGTTACCTTGATTATTTTCTTAATATTGAATATGAGTAATTAGGTTACTAAAATGGTACAGTTTAGGAATGTTCTGTATGAATAAATGTCTTTCTTAAATAAAATCATTAATTTGTCAATGTTATACCTCTTACTAAATGAATGGTAATAGTTTTTAGTTGTATCTATAGGTACATGGCATTGTAAAATTTATTACATGTAAAAGAGTTTCCTCTTTGATGAATTTATTACATAAAAGTTGAAGAGTTAACAATAACATTTTTCATTTACCTCTTTTAAAATAGGTATATCAATTTTTTTTTTAATTGTTATTTGATAAAAGTTTTATTAAAAATTATTTTGTATGTAATAAGTAATTTATAGTTATCAAATAAGTTTTTAATTAAATAGCAAATATATTTCAGTATTACAAAATATTCTATTCATTAATTAGGTCAGTATACTTAATAGATTTATAGTCTCAAACTGCCAACTAATATTGTATAAGTTATAACAATAGGTAATATTTAACATTATGTTCTTTTAAGTAATTATTCCCAAAATTATAAGATACTCATAATATAAAAATGCATGACCAATCTTATTAAATAAATATAAATTACTTTAAAGTAATTAATTTGTTTATACTTTAATTTTTAAGCACAGGTCTTCTGTAATATACATTTCACAAATATGCAAATCATTTTGTAATACTAAAATAGTAACTACATAGGTAATTTAAAAAAACCTTATTAAATTAATTTATATTGTTCAATTAAAATATCTACCACAATTGTATACAAAATTTAAATTAGTTACTTATTAAAATAGTGAATTAGTTTTTGGGTATCTATTACACAAAATTCACACTAAATCTGTAAGTTATATTTTTAAATTTGTCCATGTGTTCACGCAAATTAACTAAAAGCTAGTTTACTTAGCTTAAAATTATATTTTTATTGAATAAATTAAACCATATTTTCTGGAAAAAGAGCTGTAATTATTATGTATTATAGGATAACTAAATTTAATTTATAATGTTAGGCATATACTATTATTGATAAAATTAATACTCAAGGTCTTTCAAATAGTTTTGTTACCTCTTTATTTATTGTGTCAAATTTGAATGACCTTGTATTTATTAATGAACAATACTTATTATCATTCAATATTAGTTTAACTTAAACCTAATGTCACATTTCCACTTCACCAAAAATATGGTGAGTGTACATGCTTTGCTATATATACACAACTTTACATAAATGGTAAAATCCATGATAGCATGTATACTTATCATATTTTAAATACATTTACTGCATACAAGAATAAAAACTTATTTTGTTTAAATGCATTTGACATTTCTGTATAGCTTATACCAAATATTTTAATTATACAAAAAATATTATTTGATGGTTATTACTTGTAATATTAAGATATTTTATGCATTCATTTTTTTTTTTTAACATTTATCAATTCAGTAAATTGTCTGTTTTAAACATATTTATTGAGTTATTTTTGTAGAAATTGGACTAATATTTGATAAAAATTAACATAAATTGGTAATTAGATGTTGCTTATTTAATAATGCAAGTAACTGCACTAATATTATTTTATATTTTTGACTTAGCTTTTATGATATAAGTTGGTTATAAATATACAAATATATATATATATACATAAACACTCAATCTGTTTTTTAATAATTTGTCTATTATTTTTAAAATTTTAATGCCGGGTTGCATGAAAAATTTATTAATTTAATGGACCAATCATTGGTTACTAAATCATGTTTAAGGGACCATTAACTCACTATTGATTCTTTAAATGTCAAATGATTAAATAATATAATCCTGAATTAATTCTTTTCATTGATTTTCACTAATATAATATAGTTACATATATTAAAAAAGAAAAACAATATATACATTTATAAATTAAGTTTGATATATTTTTTTATTTTATAGAGGTCATCCTATTTAATTTATCAGACATTTTATATACAGAAAGATTTTAATAATGTTTATGATTTTATAAAATATTCAAATTTAATTACACAAAAGGTATTTAGAATTGAGTTAAAAAAAAAATACTAGAATTAAATAATTACTTTAATTTTCTAAAAAACTATTTAACAACATATTATAACATGTAGACATTTTAGACTGCACAATCAACAAAATAAACTCCTAAGTTTTAGTTTTAACTTTAAATATAAATATAATGTTCTTTAAATAGCATTTTTATCTTCACATCCAATCCTCCATCTGCACAACTCTAAAACATAAAAATAAAATATTATTAATTAGAATCGTAATACTATTAATTAAATAATTTATTTCTAAACGATACAACTACTGTGCTATATTTATAAGTCACAAGTCACAATATATACTTAATATTTATTTTTTTAAATTTAATTGTTAAAATTTAAACAGTGCTATTTAGTAGTATATAAAAATGTACAAAATTATTTTAATTCTTCAATATTTATTATTATTTATTTCTTATGCTCTATAATGAAAAGTAATAAAAAAAAATTTAAAAATATGACTAATATGTTCTAAATAGATAAATAAAATACATTTAATTTTTTATAACTGGTTGATGAAAAATAAGTTGTATATAATAGGTTACAAGCTGAATTAAAATGTACTACCTACTATGAAATAAATTTTTACAATATAACACATTATAATGAGTATATAAATCATATTTGTTTTAAGTATACTTTCATAATAAATCATTTATTGTATAGATAAAGAGGATGAGGGACAATTCTATTTTACTAGGAAATAGTATTTTAAATGTTGATACTTAAAAACTAAAGGGAATTGTTGCTCCACAACAATATAGGCCATTGTAATTGTGTGGCTTACTAAATGTGCAAATGATTATTTTAAAATATATAATTAAAGAATTATTTATTTATGTTAAAAGAATGTCAGCAAAATATTTGTTATCTCTATTTAGAACTGATCTTTGCAGTTTTCATTTTGTAGACCAGTAGTTATCAAACCTATGGGATTCTAATACTAGAGAGATCTAAAGGCTCTGTGAACACATCAAAATTCTATATTATAAATTGCATTATAATGGTTATCATAATATATTATTTTAGGTTCTGAGCGGATCAATAAATGTATTGATTTTATAATGTGTTTTTTTTTTGTGTTCACACGATAAGTAGTTGAAATAATGCTTCAATTTTCAATTACAGTATTTTTTTTGGAGTAAAAGTGAATTTAGTTTATGCAGTTGAGAGGTCAAAATTAAAAATTCTCAATAGTTTTCAAAAGGGTCATGAAAAACAAAAAATAAAAGAAGGGAAAACAAAAATTTTTATGCAAAACCATGCAAATATAAGCGTAAATACATTTTCTCTGAATATTTATATTTTAATTTTTTTTCAAGCTATTGAAAGGATAAGAAATTCTTGATTTTTTTTTTTATTATTGTCAGTAAAAAAATTTTTGCTCCGTCAAAAAACTTTAAAATGTATTACAAGGTGATTCTTTATAAGTTGTTAAAAACAAATTGATCGTAAATTCAAGATACTTTTTTATGAGTGTTTGAAATTCAACATTGGAAAATCACTCGTAAATTAACAAACTCATATGAAACAATTTTTTTTTTGTGATTCAAAAACGAATTTGCTGTAAATACTTGCAATAGTGAAATAAATAGCTTTAATAACAATATAAAAATACAATGATTTTATATCACTGAATTCAAATTTAACACATTCATTACATTGACTCATTCAACACCTATTGTACAGCAGAGGGGTATCCACTTGCCACCATCTTTAATTTAAAATTGATTTCTTAGTTTTTGGGACTCCTTAAGGATTTTTTTAAAGCAACTTACGAATTACATGAACAAATAAATTTGAAAATTACCATTGTAGAACTTATCAAATAACTATAACATATAACTCACTTATTTTTTTAATTGGTCAAATTTGTATAATTTGAATACTTAGCTTCAAAAATAAAATGGAAATCATAATTTGTGATTTATTTATTGGTTTTTAAATTGATTTTAACTTATTTTATATTTTAATATTACTTCATGTATAAATGAACAAGTGTCAATTGATTAATTAATTATAATCTGTAAATATTACCTTTTATTTATTTTTTTTTTTTATATAAATTCTGAATTCTGTCCCAATAATCTTTTTAAATACCAATTTTATCCCAAGAAACAAAATATTACAAACAATTTTATCTGTTCATAGACTATTAGACTATAATTAAAAATAATATAAAATCTCAACTTCAATTATTCAAATATACTAAATATATCCATATTATTATTATTTTATACTTAACATTTTTTTATAATTTTGGGTGAGCATGATATGAAATTCCATTTAATTTTTAATGAATTTACAATTGTTTGTGGTATGCAAAGTGTACAGTATTAAAAATCAGCTTAATATATGAGGTTGAAATATTGATTCAGGTAAAATAAAATTATCTATCAAATAGTCTAGGAATAAATTTACTTTTTTATTTAAACAGTAAAATTGTAAAAATGTATAAACACTATTAAAGTATACAGATAACTTAAAATTAGTTCTACCATTTAGATTTTATTTACAATTATAATAATATATTTACCCAATGGTGTGATTAACTTTCAATTTTCCAGAGGCTAGTGTTATATTTTAACCATTATAACCTCGAAAACCCAATAAAGACATTTACTGTCATTTGTAACTATCTGTCATAGTCATTATTAAAATACTATATTAGTTAATACTAAATTATCACCTATTAATCATTACCCACCCACTCTCTTTAAAAAATTCGGAGGCTGCCTCTTGATTACCAAAGGGGTTATTCGCTACTGTATATATCTAAGTCAAAACAATGTACTATGTGTATCTAACTTAAAATTTTTAGTTTGGGATGAAAATCTGATATACCTTTAAATTTCTCATGATGGAATAATTATGCAGCCTATAAAACAATAAAACTGCACACATACACACACACACACATTTATATAATTAACAAGCCGTTAATTGATATATTCTTATTCAGTGACATGCTTAGTTTTTTTTTTTTTGAATGGGGAGAGGATATTAATTTTAGTTGTTCATTAATCTCGTTATAACAAAATAGAATTGTATTTTTAGTGGAGGTGTTAGTTAACTATAATAATAAATCTAAATAAATACTAAAATATCTTAATATAATATTGTTATATTTATATAAAACATTATTTTAAAAAATCATCTACTGTCCTCTATATATTTTTAGAATTGCACGAACATTTTCATATCAATAGACTATTTAAAATAATTTATCATATTATACTCATTTTTAAGTACTTATATTACTGACCATACACATTTTGTGGCAATTATTAGGTTCCATATACAAATTGAATACATTCAATTTATTGGTACAAGTTTCTTTCTGTTTTCATGTATTTTCATTTTTAGCTATCCTATTGAAATAATAGTTGATATTATATCAATTTACATGTTTTAAAACACTTAATTTAGATTATAATAGGTGTCTTTTTTTATTAGGTTTATTTTTTACAAAAAAAAATGTTTAACCTATTTTTATTGATTTTTTTAAACTATTTGGTTGTTTTTATGAAAAATTTAAGGATTTGGTTTGATTTAATAACAGAAGTTACAAGATAAAAATCATAAGTAGAGGGGTGGTAGTGGAATACCTAAATACATAAATTGTTTTAATTTGATGTAAGTAATATCTTAAATAATTAGGTAGTATCTCTAAAGCTTTCTTCCACAGTTCCACATTACTAATCCCACGTTACTATAGCTTCAAATACTAATTTTCATAAAGACTGACCATGCTTCTAGTTTTGGAAAAACACAATGTATACTGTACATACCATTTTGTATTTTATGAAGTATGCAAGTCAAGTCAAGTCAGTTATTTACACTGGATTTACACTAAGATGTTATAGTAACATCTTGGCAAAAATCACCCTATGGTGGCCATAGAATTTTTATGTATACATATTTTATTGTTATAAATCAACTTAATATGAAATATTAAAAATTCACATAAAAAAATAATATTGAAAACATGCATATTTATTTAAGCAATAAATTACATTAGGTAAACAGTTTTTTTTATGATAAGATTTAAAATTAACAGACAAAAAAAATATCTATGGGTGGATATTACTTCCCCTTCTATAACTTATGAGCATGCCACTGTTTATATTAATATAATAATTTGATTATATTGTGGTATACATTTTACTGGTCTTAGCATTAATATTATTCTAATAATATGTATTAATTTAAATAATAAAAATTCAATTTCATGAACAAATTCCCTAAATCCAAATAATGTTTTCTAACCCTGACTATGATAGTTAAATTTGGTGATATTCAATATATCCCCAACATAAGTATAACATTTTGTTTCAAATTGAATAATTCAATATCTGTACGTACTCTAATAAACTTAAATCATTAAAATGTAACTTAATTAAAAAGCTCGTTCAAATACCTTTTATAATGAATTAAATCTATAATTTATATAATGATTCCGCTTAAGAGGACATAGAGACTTTTTTTCAATTGTCTCTGACTCGCACGCACAACACAATATATACAAAAAGCATTCATGCAAAATTAGCAAAATCACCTATTCAAAAACTATAGAGAATCATACTTTTGAAAGTTTAACTCATCATTTTATCTAAATATTGTCCATAAAAATGAATTATTCATTTAAATTTACAAAATAGGTATATATATATTAAATTTTTATATAGGAAGTCAAATAACAAATAAAACACAAAATGAATATGTTACCTAAATTTTCAAAAATATATATACCCATTTATAGTTTTAATAGTAAATTTACTTTCAAGATTACTAAAAATATACTTATATAGGGTGATTTATTAAGCTCATTATCTTAACACTCATTATCTCAAAAAGTATTCATTTTTTTCAAAATTTTAGATCTAAGTTGTTCTAGAATTATATAGTTAAATATTTTTTACCTTTATATTAGGTAAATTACCATCAACTTTTGATTTTTAAATGGCAACCCATACTAAAAATGTCATAATTTAGTAAGGATTTTTTTCTTATGAATCATCACATTCAAATTTTCATTTTTTGTTTATTCATTGACGAGTTATAACTCTTCGAAAGTTAATTGGTTTTAGGAGGTGTTTGTATGTAAATGTGTTATATCTAATCAGTAAATATCACAACAATTACAATTTGGATTCATTAAGGTAAAAGATGTTACATTTTTCAGAACAATTCAATAAGTACTGTAAACTTAAGTTGTGCTCCTAAATGTATTTTATAATGCCCACTTGGCAGGGTTTACGCAGATCGCTCCACTGAAGGTGTTAGCGGCACTGATCATAATATTTATCAATTACAAAGACCAGATGCTATAAGTAATAAATTTGATATCGTTCAACCATAAGGTATATCGGTGATAACTAATAATTGTTGTACCATTATATCTTGGGGTCTGAATGGTATCAAATTTATTACTTATAACTTTTGGTTTTTATAAGCCATAAGTAATATCATGACCATTGACCAGTGGCACTATTATTAGCGTGAGGGAGAACTGTGCAACATACTGCATAAATGGGGTATTTTGGGGCATACTTTAGCTTTATCTGCTGTACTTACTGAATTGATTTAAAAAGTTTATTAACTTTTACACTGGAGCATAAATACCTCCTAAAACCGCCCAACTTTGAAGAGCTCTATCTCATCAATGAATTAACAAAAAATTAAAATTGAATGTGATAATTCATAAGAAAAAATCCTTAATAAATTATGACATTTTTGGTATGGGTTGCCATTTGAAAATCAAAGATTGATGATGGTTTACTTAATAATAAATATAAGGGTGAAAAACATTAAACAATTATATAATTCTAGAACAGCATAGATTTAAAATTTTGAAAAAAAAATTTGATTAAAAGGGAATACATTTTGAGATAATGAGTATTTTATGCTTAATGAATTGCCCTATATTCTCAAGTTATAGGAAATTAAAATTAGAAATAAATTATTATATATATCAAGTAGAAAAACAACCTATTTTTTTTATTGTTTGACAACTAATTTCAATAATTTTAATAACCTTTATACAATATATGGTATTGATGTATTAATGTATGTAATTTTAGAAGTAGTGTCATATAAATTTATTTTTCATTTAAGTTTAATAATCTTGTTAAAAAAATTTAATATTTAAAATGTATAAAGCTATATGGTTTTTATTATTATTAAATATTATAAGTAGGTACATTTTACATTTATTCTAGGGTAGGTCATTCATATTAGCTATTAAAGGCATAATTGGTTATATTATCTCACTTTTATATAATTATTTATTATTTTAAGTTTGATTACAGTTTCTAAATATATGTGTTATTTTTTTTTTAAATATCAATCCATTACCGATAAAGATACTTTTTGATATACAAATAACAATAGATAACAATAATTATTAATGCAACAACTATTAATAATTAGCTCATAAAATAAGAATGAAATATTTTACAAAGCACTAACATTTTTAAAATTATTTTATTAGGATGGACAACATTTACATACTGTATGTTCGTTAACTTAGAAACACTCAATTATTAGGTTGGATTACATGGAATTTAATTTAAATCAAATATAGGTATAAGAATTATAATTCAATATTAATAACAACTGTTTAATAAGCTATGTTTAATTATAAATTAAAATAAAATGTAGTTATTTTGTACTTGAAAATAAGATTGTGTTTAAATGTATAAATTTTAAAATTATTAATTAATAATCAACTACCTAGTTTCTAATTTGATTTTAGTATGAATTTTATTAAAATGATAAATTAATAATATTATAATGGTTGTTCATAATTATTCATATTAATTAACAATAATAAGTACTTATCTATTATATACATTATAATATATATGTAATATTTAATTTATTTAAATACCATATTATATTGTTGGATAAAATAAACAAAATTTTAATCAGTTAACCTATATTAGGCTATACTATTTTTAAAATAAAAACCATATCCATTTATAGATTTTTTTTTTTGCTATTAACTATTATAACTTAGATGAAAATTAAAATCTACATTTTTACTAAACATTTAAACTAGGTTATATAAAGTTTAATATTAATTATTTAAATTTTTTTATTAAAATTTTTAATTTACTTAATTTAATTGGGTTACTAATAAAATTGTTTGTTCTATTTTAAGTATGTTTATATATTGAGGGATTCTTGAGATGATTTAAGCTCGGATTTAAGGTAAACAAAATTCATTAGTGTAAAGCATGAACATAACTTTTTTTTGATTAAACAGATAAAAATTACAGAAAAATGTACGCATTTAATATTTAGGTATGTATTAATAGCAAATGGTATTTTTTTATGACCTGGGATAGTTTCATTTTAGATTCTGAGATTTTTAAATATTAAATTAATAATCATCCATGCAATATTTATATTAATCTATTACTAATTATATATCCATGTTATATTAATATATTTTGAAAAATGTTATACAAATAGCACAATATATTTTTTTGCTTTTATTGTTCTTTAAAATTTAATTTAGTTTTTGAATAGTTTAGTTACTTTAATTGATTTTTCTGTATGTTTAAAGTATATATAGCAACAACTAATTTTATTTAAATAATTTGTTTGATAGAAATTAAACTATGGATGACTGGGTTAATAGTTTAACTAACATTATTTATACCAAACATTTAAAAAAATTGGATATAATTTTCCGAGCTTTTGTATAAAATATAACATAAGTATTTTAATTATACTAACCTTTAAAAATGTAGATAATTGATTTTAATTTGGATTCTATATAAGAAGTAGATATTAAAATAATAATGGAATTTTATCAAAAAAGGTTTAAGAAATTTGAAAGTTATATTCCAAAAGTTAAAAAGTAATGATTAATCATAGCATTTAATAGCTTAATTATAATTATTGAATTATATTATAATTTATGAAGTAGTAAACAATAAAAAAAATTATCAATATTATTTTATTTATTCGGTATTTTAGTGTAATTAAAATTCTTGATGGATAACTCAGACTAAGGTTAAAATATCAATAAAAAGATTTATTGCTATGGAATAGTCAGAATTTCCTTGTCTACTTTACTATTATAATGTACATTGGTATTGACCACTGTGTAATCTATTAGAACAAATGTGGGAAAAATCTATTTTTAGTATTATAATTAATATTGAATAATTGAACAGTTTACCTGTAAATCCAGTAATGTACTGCGAATATTTTTCGTTTGGTACATATTACGCACTTGTCGAATGAATATTTTTCATTTTTTTTTATTCCAAAACCATATACGAGCGAACATCCTCACCATACGCTTGATCATTAGTGACTGACGACTGTTGTTATCGCCAATGTTGTTATAATATTTTATTGTATGTCGTCATCGTAGTCTACAGTGTTCACGTTTACCTGATTATTTGTATGGCTTCTAATATATTTATTGTGTAATGGTATTTTAATTTCAATTTAATTTGCCATTAATCCAATTCGATATCACATTGTTTCTGTTTGGATTTTCGTGAAGAATGTAAAATTTATTGAAATACAATTGCAATATTTGAGATAAAAAATATTGTACTTGTGTTTATCATCCATGGATCTGTTTTTATAACTTATTTTTCTAGGTTGGGTCTATGATGTTGCGTTTGTGATTTGTGTTAAGCAAGTAGGTTTTTACCAAAATTTTTTATAATTTCAATTTTTAAGACTTCAAGTAGAATTTATCATTGTCTGAAAATAGGGACATGTTCTCATTACAATAATGTTCTCATATAATCATAGGTGATTGTCGTATTTACACGCCACCAAGACCATGAGCTTTGGCGAAACTATTTTACGTAAATACGGCTGGACTCAAGGTAAACAAAATAAATTATTTTTTCGAAAACTCATGCAGTTCTAAAAAAAAAATGTTTTTATTTGGTTGTCTGTAACCATTCCTTGGCCTTTATGTTTTTAAAAAAATTTTTAGTGCATTATACAATGTCTTGTGTTAACGTTGTGCTTGTACACTTGCTTGCAATCTGTCTGTCGGTTCGAATTTCAGCGTATTTGCTGGATTAGACATTGGAAATTAATATTAATACACTTGGTAAATTTTTATCATACTTCTTTGTCAAATAATTGCTGTTGAAATAAATTGTATTGGTAATCAATTTTTTGTTGTCAACATATTAGTCAGTTATTTAAATAGGTTGTCAGTACATGGTAATTTTATATTTATAAGTATTGTTAAACAGATACAATTTCCTAATAAAAAATAAATACTTTACTATTTTTCCTTTGTCCGAATAACATGGTGGGATTTTTTTTTAAATTTCCATACACAGTTACTGTATCTTATGCAACTTGCCAATGGGTACCATGTTGTATTCTATCTTATTTGTCATTAATAATATTGTATTATAAGATTAATTTACAATTATGTGATGAATATATTTTTAGTATAAAAATGCCTTTTGCCCATCCTCCAAGAAAATAATGGTTGCAGTATATACATATAATCTTGCAAAACAACTATAAAAGTATAATATGTAATATATTTTAAAATGAAACTTAACTAGTCATTCAACCAAAGTAATTTTGCTAATATACCTATATTTTTTCAAAAGTATTTAACTGATAATATATAATATATTAATGTTGAATTGAATGATCGACTATTTGTTGAGTATTGTTTAAGTAGGTACATTTATTTGGTACCCTTTTCATTTGATTTACTTATGTATTTCATTTAAATCAACTTAAGATGAGTAGGTCTTACAAGTATAATAAGCGTAATATCAATACATATGTTAATTCATTGTTGAAGAATGTGGTTGTAAGGTATATTACTTTCAAAAATTAATTAAGTATTAAATGATTTTTTTTATTTCATATCACTGCTAAACAGTAAAATGATAAATAATAATATAATAAAAGTTCTGAATTTTAAAAGTTTAAATAATTATTCAATAATATAAAAAGTTATTTTAAGCTCTTCTTATTTATTGTTATTGTAAATAAACTTAATGTATTAGAGATTTAGTATACGTGGTACATAAATGTTAATCTTTTAATTATATTTAGATTTTATATAGAAATAAAACAAGGTCATTTGTTAATTCAATTTCTTACAGACAACCTTATGTTTAAAGTCTAACCTTTAACCAATTTAAAGAACTACTTATTTGTTTATGCTTAATAAGAATTTTTTATTACTGTTGGTTTAGTATTCTCTAAAATAATTCATTAGATTATAATTGTTACTCTATTTTTAATTTATATTATATTTAATGTATTATATTTTCAAATTTGATGTATAAATAATATCTTTCTTGATTTTTCATGCATTCAGTTGAGGAATAAATAAATAAAAATATGAACATGGTTATTGTTTATTTTGTAATCTTCGTGTACTAATAGCCAATAGGAAACACAATGGGTAGTAAATATTATGCATTATTTAATTGCATTTATCTTTTGTTATGTATCATTTGGACTAACATTTAGACTAATTGTGTTTAGGGTGGTGAGCGCCATGCATGAGGATCGTTGGTACTTCTCAAAAGAGCAGTTGGAGAATACACCCAGCAAACGATTTGGCATCGATGCTGATAAAGAGCTGTCATACCGACAAATTGCTGCCAACCTCATTCAAGAGATGGGCCAAAGGTTGCACACCACCCAACTGTGTATAAACACTGCCATTGTGTATATGCATCGTTTCTACATGTACCACCCCTTTACGCTATTTCATCGCAATGCAATAGCTACTGCATGTCTTTTTCTTGCTGCTAAGAATGAAGAACAACCTCGAAAATTGGAACATGTTCTCAAGGTTTCCATAATTTGTCTAAATAAACAACATGGTCATAATTTTCATCACATTGATAATAAATCTGAAGTTTATTTAGAACAAGTTCAAGACTTGTTAAAAAATGAAGAAACATTGTTAAAAACTTTAGGTTTTGAAACAGCCATTGATCACCCTCATACCCACATAGTAAGATGTTGTCATTTGGTAAGAGCAAGCAAAGATCTTGCCCAGACAGCATATTTCATGGCATCTAATAGCCTACATTTAACCACCATGTGTGTCCAATACAAACCAACCATTGTCGCATGCTTTTGTATACATTTAGCTTGCAAATGGTCAAAATGGGAATTAAAAGATAGTATGGAGGGAAAACCATGGTTTTGGTATGTAGATCAAAGTGTAACAACTGAACTACTAGAACAATTAACGACAGAATTTTTAACAATATTTGATAAATGCCCATCTCGTCTGAAAAAACGATTAATGGCTACTAATACAATGGACAAAAATGGAGCATTAGCAAATTATTGTTCTTCTCAACAAATGCAATCACCAACCCCTCCTTTGCCTTCTAATTACAAACACCAGGGTCATTCCCGAATGATTAACACCAGGCCTACGCCGTCCAAATTTCCTAATCCTATAGTCTTCCAACCTCCTACCAGAACTAATGGTATTCCGGTCGATCATAAATTTGTAGTACCTGCTACTAGACCTATTTCTTCTAAAGAACAACCCATGCCAATTGTTCCAAATAAACCTCTAGCACCAGTAAAACCTAAAGTTGAAGTACCATCAACTTTAAATAATGTTAAAAATGAAATTCTCCCACAAAGATCTAAATCAATACTTAAACCTCCAGAACAACATATTAAACAGGAAGTTGTTACTAAACAAGAAATAGTCAAACCTGAACCTATTCGAAATCAATTCTCTGTTGGTCGGGATAATCATTCTGAAGTAATAACAAATGTGCTCAAAGAAATGACCAAGCATAATGATTTAAATATTTTATCTGTGATCAAATCCCCTCGAGAATCTCCGCCCAAAGTTAAAAAGCCATCAATATTTAGTCCAGTACCTGAAGATGAACCACAAGATGTTAAACCTTTTATTATTAAATCTGAACCAGCAGAAAATATTGTTAATAAATCTGAATCAATAGATGACAGTTACAATAAATCTGAACCACTAATAGAAGGTTATGTCAAATCTGAAACATTACTAGAAACTTATATTAAATCTGAGCCAATGAGCCCTGAAATACTAGATGTACCTAAATTTGATCCAGAGCTAATGTTGAATCCTGTTGGTCCAACTGGTACTATTGAAATGGACGGAGAAACTTGTAATTCAAATACACATAAAAAGAAAAAGAAAAAACATAAAGAAGAAAAACGTGAGAAAAAAAAACATAAAAAAGATAAAAAACATAAGGATGGAGAACATAGACATCACAAGCATAAAGATAAACACAAAGAACCAGAACCTATTAGAATTACAATACCAAAAGAAAAAATTAAGCAAATACCACCTGTAGTTATAACTACACCACATTCTCCACCTAGAGGCATTAAGTTAAAAATTGCCAAAGAAAGAATCGGAGGTAGTGGTCCAGGTTCTGGAAGTAGTTTACGTATTAAAATCAGTAAAGACGACAGAGGATTAAAAAGGGATCATAGTCCAAATGAAACCACTCCAAAGAGAAATCGTAAAGAACGAAGAGATTCTGATTCTGGATTAGGTTTTAGTCAGAGTTAGTATTTATTGTTGTAAACTGGAATCGAAACTTTATATCATACATTATTATTCTTTGTTTTTTAACAAAATAGTGTTTGAATAAGTATTTTTCATTTGTTTTTTTATTTTATAAAATTGAATTTATAAGTTAACAAAATAGAAAAAAAAACATTTTGCAAATACTTTTTCTTTTAGATAAATGTTTCGATTTCCAGTGTGTGTCGTTGTGCAATATAATAATATAATGCTCTTCCCGACACTTGATTTTTGTTTTCGTTTTGTTGTTAACAATTTAAGTGCCTTTATTTTGTTTGGTCTTTTATAATTTTTATATACATAATAAGTCAAACATTATTCACTTAACGAGCGAGTAGACCTCCTAGTACATACTCGTACACATAAATATTATAAATAGCTAACATCATCGTCTCACACATCAAGCTATAAACTATAATATTGATTTTGTGATAATTGGCGGATATGCGTCAAACTTATTTGTACCACTACCACTGTAAATATTGTAATGTCGACTGAGTTAACAATCATAGAAGAAAAAATTATGGTTTTTAGGAATTTACATATTAAACATTGTATTTTGCAGAGCTCATAATATATACTTTTCTTTTTTCCGAACTCCCTATGACCTAAATTTTCAATATTCTAGTAAATAAATTTTTTTTTTTAATTGTATATTTTGTATTTGTACTTGGTTATGTAATTATTTTTCTGCGTACATAAGTAAAAAAAAATGTTGTTAAAAATCTTCTTTTTTTTTTTAGCTAACATTCTTATCCTCAGTTTCTTATTGCATTTAGCATAAATAAATGTGGGTTAATGTGTTTCGACAATAGTGCACTAAAAACAACAAAAAAGTTCATTAATAACAATATGTGTGACCCAATAGAATAATATTATGAAGATTAGTACACCATAAACTTATAAAATAATTTAGTTTTAAAAAACTTATTCCATTTAAATGCATGGATATTGAAAGAAAACTATCTGATTTTGGTAGAAAACCTAATAATTTCGCCCACATTGAAATAATTTTAAAATAATGTTATCTAGATAAAATTATCTAACATTTTACATCATGCCAATTATTAACCAATTATAATATTGTTGTTCATCTCATTTATCGCCAGTACAGGCAAATTATAGAAAATACTAGAAGATCTACAAATTATTGGTGTATATGTTGAACCGATTGACAGACAAGCAAATTGACACATTTAAGTACCAAATTAAAATTATCTAAACAAACAGCTTGTTTGTTTCATTGAAATAATGTTTATTTTTTCTGATTGATATCAAATGGCCAGGCAAGGGTCTAGGCAAAAAAGAAGATGGAATTGCCACTCCTGTCCGTGCAAGTCTTAAATTTGACCAAACTGGTGTTGGTTATGACACAGCTAATGCAGAGTCATATAGTGATAAATGGTGGACTCGTACTTACAATAATGCAGCCAATGGAATAGATGTCAAAAATAAAGTAATGAATTCAATATGATTTAAAATTTAAAATGTAGAAAATAAAGTTATCAATAAAATATAAGAATAGTAAATTTAGTATTTGTATTAATAAATACAAAATTTAATTTGATAAAATATTCTCTTTTTCAGGATGGAAATGTTACTTTTAAGTCAAAAAAAAAAAAAACTAAGGTAATTAGTATTTATGCTATAATGTGTGATTTGTGCAAATGTACATTCCATCTATTGTCTAACATAATATTTAAAATGTTTTAATTAATAAATTATTTTTGTTTAGAAAATTAAAATTGAGGAGGTTAAACCAATTTTAGAATTATCAGATGAACAGTTATTCCAAGCTTGTGGTGGTATTACTTGTCATAAGTAAGTTTTAAACTAATATATTATATGAATTATGTATGATGTAAATAAGTTTTATGCAAAACTTATGTTTTGTATAAACTTACATAAACTTAAGAGTGCTCATTGTTTTAGAGCTGCTAGGCATGGATTAAATATGGACGGAAAGTTGGCTAGACTACGTAAACAGGACGAACAATTATTAGCCTCTTATAAAACTAAAGAAAAATCCAGCAGCATGAAGAATAAAAACTAAAATGTAATTGTACTATTTTATAAAAAAAAATATTTGATTATAATTTTTTTATATGAGAAAAATAATTATACAAATATCATACACATGAATATTAAACATTTATTTTTACTAAATATACACAAAATTGAAATAATCGTATAAAAAAATATAATAAATCAAGAACATAATTATTATAACAACATAATATTTTACAAATTGTTATATTACACTACAAAATGGTTTTAGTTTTACTATGTTTCCTCTTAATTTAAATAATAAATTATTACACACAATTTGAGCTTCAGGAAAATGTTCAACATTTGCCCTTACAATTAAATATGGCAATTTATTACCTATTTTAACAATATTAGGCAAACTGAAAAATCTTATATGAGCAAATTAATAAGAATACAAATTATACACATGTAAATATACATTTTAATAACTTTACATTTTTACTGAAAAAAAAATAATTGCCTATGACTAATTTGATTGGAATTATTTTGGTTGCGTTCAAATATATAATATATTAAGTAAAAAAAAACTTGTTAATAAGTTAATGTATAATTAACACACCAAAACCAAGTTTTGTTTTCAGATGATATTTAAGGTTGAACTAAGTTATCTGAATTGTGTGTCATGTTTTGAATCGCTGGAGGCTGGATGAATAGAATTTTAAAAAATGTTTATTACCATCGTTGGTCTGTTTAATAATTTGACACAAATCAAACGTGATAAACGAATAATTAAATTTTTTGCTGTACAACATTTTCCATCGAACTATTTATACCATTTTTGTAGTGGCTAGTCACTAGTTGACATTAAATCAGTTTTTTTTTAATTGTTAATTTATACATTGAACGCATTCGGTTAATGGAACTTAAATCAAAAGTATCATAAACGCTTAATTAACTAAACAGTCGTTATTAATTATTTCAGTACTGAATATTCAATAATTTCAAAAAGTTATTTTTTAACGATATTTTTTTTCTGTAAAAATTCGTTACACTTCATACTATTATAATATATAAAAATCGTACGTTTTTGCTGAATTTGTAATATAGGCGATTTGCAAGTACAAATTGTTACGGTTTAACGTCGTGAGAACATTATATAATAAGTTTATAGTTTTATACATAACAAATATAGTTAATTACAAAAGTACAAAACACTTGATTACGGGAAGAAAATTAAGCAGAGAATTAAAAATAGGTATCAATTATTAATATAGGTACATAAGTGCCTAGGTATAAAACAAAACGATGAATAATTAGTTAAAAATTGCACGTTCCAATGTCCCTCCCAATTGTACCTACAATGTTAAAAATTCTAGATTCATTTGAAATTTAATTCTACTGACTACCTTCTATTAGTATAGTATTGTGTAGAATTTTGATCATAGGTATTTCAAACCAGAAATGTTAAAAATCGAGTATATTCGCCATTAGTATATGTTGAATTTTTAACGTCACACAGTTTTAACAACGTACTAACAGAATTCGTAGGAATTTCAAAAAGTAAGATTCCTTAGTTTGTAGAACTGAATCGCGTGCCTGATAGTCACCTAGTTCACGTATAGGGTGTGATGAGAGAATACATGTCCGTTCACATCGCTGGTTTTAAAATACAAACCATTTCAAACAAATGGTAAGATAACAACTGGTGCTACACTGTACCTACACTATATTGTGTTACCAATCGCACTCTAAAAAAATTTTTCATCAAAATTATGTTTAGTTTAATGCCCGACAATCGTATAGTTCAATATGACGGTACAACATTAAGTTGTTGGCACACGATTATTTATGTGCGTATTATATTCGAATATTTGAGTCATTTCTGTTTATAAGAAAAATCGATCGACTCTTCGTCCTACACTACAGTTAAATCGGCGATCGACCCAATCTGACGACCACAGTATCTATTATTATTTTTTAATATAATTATCGTTTATTGCACGTAGATGAATATAGGTAGCTTGATCGTGGATTGGATAATGTGTACCTATCCTCGTAATTTATAAGAATTAATACTTTTCGGATTTTATTACGAATACATTAATATTCGTTGTATTTTATGCTCTCATTGTGATATACTGAATGATTTTCTTATCGAAGAACATTCATTATTACAAAAATATTACCTGTTAAATATATATACTTTTACCTAAATTTAAAATATTATGAAACAACATCTTTTAAATTTTTTCCTTTTGTGAATGATAACATTCATTTTTATTCAAAGTAGACTATTATTATGAATATTTCTATATTACATAAAAAATCAAATTCCAGACTAGTAGGCTAATTAGTTGTGAGTTATAACTCATAAGCTACTCGTCCAAAATTAATTTTATATATGCATTGAACTATACCTACTCCAAAAAACATTCTGTATAGGAAAAAGTAATTCAAATGTACTTTGCGTTCAAAAAAAAAATAAAACTTAAAAAACTATTAAAATAAAAAAAAAAATAGCAAAAAATATTGATAGTATTTTTTTTCAGAAATGTTGTTTTGTAACATCTTAATGATATTTTCAAAAGCGTTAATAGTTTTTAAAATAATGATTGTTCTCTGATAAACGAAACACTTGGTATAATATAATATTATGATGTAATACCGATATGTCCCTAGCTATAATTATAATATGATAAACCGGGGCGATGACCGGTGGGGGTGATTTCGCGTCGACGCCGTGACGTGGCACAAAATGAATCGTTTCATAAACTAATAAGGGTAAATGTAGGTACATGTATACATATAGATATATAAAAAAAAACCAATATTCGTTGCATACGTATATTAGTTATTGGGTGGGGTGGAGGAGGTATATGCCTAGCTTCTATCTGCACATAAGTATAATATATACCAGCTATATGTACAAAAACTATGTTATCACAGTGACCGCAGTTTAGGGGATAGGGTTTAAATCGTGTCGCGGGCGGGGGGTTGGGGACCGCGGGGACTAGACGCGATAATAACATCGCAATTTTTATGTGATATCAGTTACACATGGTAATAATATAGAATATAAAATACGCGTTCGTGAACGTGTGGTTCGTTCACAGTTCGGTGGTGACCTCCACGTCTTTCCGGTTGAACGTCGTCAGCCCGCTGCCATTGTGCATAGCGGGACGTCCGAACTCCTTCTTCTCCCGAAACGTCACGTTATCGTTGGTGGCACTGATGACGGCTGCCGCGGCCGCGGACTCTGCGTCGTCCGCCGGGTCAAACGCCATGTTCGTCCGGCCGAACGTGCTGGTGCCGCCGTTCGACATGCCGCGGCCCATGCTCGACGTCCTGGCCGTGGTCGCCGCCTCCGAGCTCACGGGGCTGTGTCCGTCTGCGGATCACACGATTGCGATACATTTATATGGTTTTATGCAATGGAAACATTTTGCGATTTTTTACGTCATCGTCCTACCGTTTAATAATAGAGGTATCTACAGATAAGTCTTTTCGGGGTGTTTGTACATTATTGTTATTCGTCGTCGTCCTTCGGGATATAGGCATTGGTGTAATAGTTTGTATATTAATAACGTCATGTCGTTTGGTATCGAATTGGTATTCTATCGCGTATAAAATATCGTTTTATTGTCTTATATCGGTTAACCATCATTCGTATAATTTTTTTCAAACATTTTATTCCTGATTTATTTTCTCATATTTTGTTTTCTCGTCGCCACTATAGTCACAACAAAATATTATTCTACAAAATTATTTTGGTTTTTGTAGGATTTGCATTTTTATTAGAGAAAAAAATCGAATTACAATTCGTATAATATAATTGTATTACGCGATAAATAAAATATTAGGAAATCGTCTATATTTAGTAGCATTTTCGTTTTTTTTCGTTGCGTAATTTCACGACCAATACTAAAGTCATATATTAGAGCCAAAAAAAAAAAAAAATGTTTTACTCGTATTCGAATCTTAGACTTCTACAAGACCTGACATCCCCGCTACAATTGAGGTTATACAATTCGAGCGCAAGCATACATTATCATAAAAACGAGTTGGACAACAATTGTTTACGTGAAAAATTATTTACGCGGGTACCTAGTCCTTAGTGGCGGCGATTAGGTACATCAAAAATCGACAACCGCAGTTAATCGGCTCGGAAAAAAAAAAGAAAAGATACGGATGCAGTACTTGTTGCGTAAGCCGCCCTGCGCTTATGGCCATAATAGTCCTATAATCGATTTCATTATTGTTAGTGTTATGGGGGGGGGAGGGGTCATATAGCAAATTTGAGTTTTGCATAATCAATTTTGTGCTGTTGACTTTAATATTGAAGTGTATTGACCTGCTATTATCAAACTTAAATGCGTAAGAACATTATCTAGGACTTTTATTGATATTTTAATTTTAAAATGAGTTTCAACTAAGTAAAATATTACAATTTTAAAATGCTCATAACTCGCTTAAAATTTAAAACATCGCAAAAACACCAACGTACAAAACTAGTAAATACAAACACAAATAATAGTCTATAATTGGTCTTACGCTTAAGTTTGACAATAGGTCGGATTCACTCTATAAATCCCGTTGAACGCAAATTTGCATTGCATCTAGTGCGTTTGTTAGTGGGTGACAATACATTCGGGCGTACCTAGTGGTACTCGTAAGATATTATTCTCATATCGTTCCGTCTGAAAGTTCTGAGTACGCCGCACTAGTTGTTGTACATATTATATAGATTAAGTATTGTTATGTGACGTTAATAAATGTTATTACCGATGCTGTCGACGTTCTCTTTGGTGATGTACCCGACATTGTCCATACTGAACGTGTGATTTTTGCGGCTAAAGTCCAGTTGTAAGTCGTTGTAGCTGTCATTGTCGTCGATTGGTACACTCATTTGGAGCACCTGTGCAAAAAGACCGTCGGTCGAAGGTTCATTAGTCGATCGTCGCCCGCGCGTCGTCTTAAACCAAATCTTACCTGTACCTCGTATTCCTTCATATTCGGCTCGATGAACACCGGGTCGTACCGTTGCGTCACGTACATCCGAGCCATCCTCTCCTTGTACGCCTTGTACCTGGCAAAACGAACGAACAAACGCGTTTATTACATATGTTGTGTAACACTGCCGTACTATTATTATTATGTACACTACATGGTGAGCCGTCTCGTTTTTCGAGAAATAAAATGCATAATATATAGATATTATAATACGTCGCGGCTCAGAGTTCGACCTTACCTCGACCACGACACGCAGATGTAAATTATACCGGCGATGCCCAACACCAAGATCAGCGCCGCCATGAGGATCAGGGTGTACGGGAACACGGTCCATTGGATGGTTACGCCCGCGGTGTGGGTCCGTGTGACGACGTTCTGCTGTTGCAGCGGCAAATGGATATCCGAAGCGATAATTGACAGTTTCTCGGCGATCGTCGTCGTAATGTTTCCGACGGAGTCTTTGTTCAGTATCGACCTGCACGATTGGAAAAAACAAAACACAAAACGTCAATTTACACGCGGCTTATTAATAATATTTTACACGCGTATATAATATAGCAGCAGTGTCATCGCATTATACGCCAGACGGCGGAAACCGTTTTATATTCTCGCAGAGTGAATCGACGACCTGTAAACCGGTTGTAGAAACACGAAACTTTAATCGTTATAGCCCGTCATTTGTGCACATAATATACGTTGACGGGTACGCGTGTACCGTGTGGCTATAGGTAGCTGCAGACATGCATGTCGTTATTTAATTACCGGGTCACTTTGGTGTTGTTTCGTTCCAAAATCGTCTCGCTAGCAGGGTCTACGACGTAAAACCAAAAATCAGTCGAACTGGGATCGGTCTCGACGGTGAAGTTGTCTTTCCGCCTGTACTGCTTGGCCGACACTTTCTCGCCGCCTACGATCAGCTGCAGTTGTTTTTCCAGCACGTCTATTAATTTGTTCTCGGATGATTTAACGATGTCCGGACGTGCGCCATCGATGGCCATCACCAAGCGATGTTGGTCTTTGATAACGTTTATCTAAAAGAAAAATAGGTCATACACGCAGTCTATGTGTAATCCTGCTCACAGGAGGTGTGAGGAAGATTGTTGTTTAAGCAGAGATAAAAAAAAATGTGTGTTTATTTATTTTTTCAACACTCACGACGACGTGCGCTTGAACCGTGTTGTAGTCACTGGGATTCGTGGCCCCGGGGTTGTCGCGCGCGGTGACCACGAGTCGGAACGGTAAGTTCCTCGGAAGCACGTCGGTAAGCGTCCTCAGGGTTTTTACGATCCCGGTCTTCGGATCGACAGCGAAATAAGGACCTTCCGTCGAATTCTGATCGTCGTCGTCGGCTAACTCGTATCTCACGTCACCCAATTTTCCCCCGTCCAAGTCCTCCGCTTTCACCTGCAACACCGCACTGCCTATTTCTTCGTCGGCTGCCACAGCTCCATAATACGCGTTCTTGGCGTAGCGTTTGCTGCTTTCCGGATACACAAACGTAGGCACGTTGTCATTAATGTCGATCACTTGCACGTTTAACTATATTACATTAAGAGTATTCAAAGTATTATTATAATTTATTGACATGCATACAGACACTGTTATTACATATAGGTATTACTGTATTAGGAGTTATCTACTCCATAATATAATAATATAGAAGTATATACTGATATTATAATTTTAAATAACTTACCGTAGTAGTGCTTTTTGTCGGGTTAACGACTCCGGCAAGCGTGTCGAGACGTATTTTCAATTGATAACTCTCTGCGTGTTCATGATCTAATTTCGTTTCCTTTAAACGCACTTCACAATTTTTCTCAGTTGTGACGTTTATTGTAAATACATCTACACACACCCATAAAACCAAATTAATATCGGATACCTATTTTTATGGTATGTTTTTTTTTCATATTAAATTTAATTGTGTTGTATATATATATATGATTATTAAATAAATTTTGACAAACATGATTATTTAAACAATAATACAATGTAAAATGGAGTGGGAATAAAAAACTAGGTATTAAGATTAATGAAAAAATGTATATTTGCGTCACTGATACTTATATACCTAGTAAAAATTTAATTATTATTTTATTAATAAAAATTTTTTTTTTATTAAATATTCATCTGTAATACTTTACCTTCAGAGTTTCCAGAAACTATTGTACAAACGAGAGGAAGTGGTAGCGATGGTCTTGGGTGTACAACAGTTAGAACTTTAACTAAAGTACCAGCAACAGCAGATTCTAAAACTCGAGCGGAGTACGAATCGTCCGAGAACCCCATACCCAATTCTGGTATTGGAGTCGTAACACGTCGAACAAATATTGTTACTGATGTCACTGACGAAAGCTGAGGTTCGCCTAAATCATATGCTTTTACATCCACCTATATAATAAATAATACTTATATTATTTGTATGTGTTAATGCAGTGTTTAATATTTATTAATTTGCTTAGTTGTAACATAATTTATATTTTAGTTTTAAAAATAAAAAAGTTATAAAAAAAATAATGTTTTTTAAACGGTAATATAATATACTATGTGGTCGTTAAAAATAATTGGTAATAGGTATGGACATTCAATTAGGTAATATAATTAAATTTCAACAACCCGATAAAAAGTAATGCATGAGCAATTGGTTGTAATGATTTTCAGAAGTATTAACTAGACTAAACTAGACTAGTCGTACACAAGAAAACAAGTACCTATTCAAAAATTATATGGAAATAGTCAATGTGGGTGGTCAATTGTTAACTGTATAGTATAGTTTATTTATATTAATAATTAGGCTACATTTTTAACATGTGAACTAAATCTGTAGGAAATGTAACCTGCAGTCGTAGGAATGTTTGATAATTTGTTTTTTTCTACGTGTAAAATGTAAATACATTTTTACCTATTTTCCATGATATTTAATAGTTGAATATGAATATAATTGTATTAAAATAATAAAAACATAATTTGTACATATTTTCAACTTAAGTTTCTTTAGTTATTAATACTTGTAACAAATAAGATATAATTTACCAAGTTTTGAAAGCTGTTATAGATATCTATATAAGTATTTATTTTATTATTTTTAAACTCAATTATAAAATAGTTACAATTCATTTACCTGATATTCATTATCTGGTTCTTTTTGTAGATCGCCCCGTACATATAAAACCCCAAGATCAGGGTCTATGTGAAAATACTTTAAGGCTTTTCCACGGCCACTTAATTCATACCGAACCTAAAATACAATTTATTTTTACTACAATTCAATTGATTTAATAGTACTTTTTTAATTTACCTTATTTCCTGGAGATGTCCCATCCGAATCAGTAGCTAAAAGAGTTGTGACTTTAGTTCCAATAGCTACATCATCGTCAAGTGTTACTGGCGAAGGTATAGTTAGAAATACTGGTGGGATGTCATTGCGATCTTCAACGTTTACAATAACTTTCGTTGTGGCGCCTGGTGTTTGATTTGAATTTTCCAATGTTCCGATAATTAGAGTATGTTGACTGTCTTTCTCGTAATCTAAACCTCTAAGTGTTCTGATCGTCCCAGTAGTTGGATCAATGATAAATAATTCTGAAGGTCCTTGTTTTATTACATAAGTCACTCGTTTCACTGTATCCGGATCATCGGCCTGTAATTATTATTCACAATACAGTATATTAAATGATTTATCTTTGCGAAAAATAAGTTATACACTAAGCTTAATTAATTTAAAATACAATTTAGTTATTTATAAAATGTGCATAAATGGTCTTAAAACTAAAACAATAATAATTCCAAAAAAATATACGCACATGCACTTGAGTAACTAGGAAATCGGGCGCATTCTCTGGTACTTTTGCTTCGTATAGTGTTTTATGAAACAGTGGAATTTCGTCTTCAATGTCTTTAACCGAAACAGTCACAGAAGCAGTTCCAATACGTGGATCTGGCGCTCCGTCTTTGGCAGTAACCACAAATTTATACTCCTATTAAAATATTTATGATTTGAGTATATTATTTTTCAATAAAATAAAATACGATATGCCTAAAGAAAATTGATTTTTTCTATTCACATTGTTTTTTTCATAGTCCAAAGCTATAGCAGTACGTATATGTCCTGTGTTGGCATCAATTAAAAATGGCAAATCGTCTGGCAATGAATAATGAACTAATGCATTTATTCCTTCGTCTCCATCTACAGCTTCTACTTGTCCAACTGGGGCTCCATCTAAACCTTCGTCTACTGAAAACTCATATGGGGCACCAATGAATTCCGGATTCTTATCGTTAATATCACTAATCTTGATATTTAATGTTGTTGTACTCGAAAGTCCACCTTCATCTTGTGCTTTAATTAACTGTATACAAATTGTTTTCATTACATTTTACTTAATATAAAAATCGGCGATAACGAAACACTTACCAATTGATAACGAGTCAGCTCTTCACGGTCTAATTTTCTTATAACACTAATTATTCCACTTTTTTCGCCAATTGTAAATTGTCTTAAGTCATTTCCTGATAAGATTGTATAAGTTACGGGATCGTTTTCGGGATCAATGGCTTTCAATGTAATAACCGTTGTGTTTATTGGCGACCCTTCACTAACAGTCACTTCGTATGAAGATTGTGAAAATACTGGGGATTTAGTATTTGGTCCAGCTATTACAACAACTTCGACAATACTCTGAGTGTATAAACCTCCAGAATCAGTAGCTTGGACAGTTATACTATACTGATCACCAGCCATCATTCGACCAGTAGTTTCAATCCAGCCAGTTATTGGATCAATATGAAATTTACTGTGGCCTTGGTTTGATACATGATATATACTATAAGACACATTAGCGTTTTGACCTTCGTCATTGTCTATTGCTTTAATCTACGTAAAATGTGGATAATCAATGTAAATTTATAAAATCAATTAATTTAATTTACAACGTACATGGACAAGTTGACGCTTGGAATTTCCAGCTTGGATTGTGATCGGAGACAACATTGGCATTCGCGGAGGATTATCATTCACGTCTTTCAAAAACACTGTCATTAGGTATGGAATGCTACCAGCATGTCCATTAATTTCTCTAGCTACTATCTAAAAATAATATTTATTATATTAGTATTAAAAAAATCTTTTATTTGATTGAAACTGACGAATGAGCAAATTTTATAACACTTATATAAATTTGTATTTACTTGAAAACGGTATTTTCCAGGGTTTGGCGGATCTCTGTCTAATTTTTCTTCATTTACGTAAATATAACCATCGGAATCCACGTTAAAAGAATTAGTTGTGAGTTCAAACGCATAAGTCACTTTAGGATCATTTGGTCCCTATAAATAACACGTATAATAGATATTTCTATACTTAAAAATTAAAATGATTTATTGTAAGTTTCAAATTGTGTGCTTGTAAAAACTAGTTTTACATTTTAGTTTTGATATTTACCAAATCGTCGTCGGTTACGGATAACATGATTGGTTGTCCGTTCTTGTCTAAAACTTTTGTACCAACAGGTGAGTTTTCTTCTACAAATCCATATCCTTCATCAACAGCAGAACTATGTATAACAGGTGGATTAATATCAACAGGTTTTACTTCAATGTACAGTTTAGCCGTCGTTGATCTGTGGTTGGATGATTCTTCTTCAGCCTTAAACATGAACATTTGTAACAACTAGGTATATGTATAAGTAATATTTTTATGACTTACCTTGACAGTTATTGAAAATCTCTTCGTCAAACTAGTATCTACTGCTTTTATTTGTTTTACGGTACCAAACTGAGGATCTATGGTGAAGTATTCTGCATAGAATGACGGAGACCCATCAACAAACGTATACTCAATTGGATAATTCAAAGAATCCATGTCAACAGCTTGTATTTTTTCTGGTCTTATCGTTAAAACTCCAGAATTTACACCACTGGCAACCTAATAAATTAAATATAAAAAAATTTAGTAAAACATTAATGTTTTTACAAAATCTAATAAAGTTTTAATATAGGTGCATGGAAGTAAAAGTAAATCGTTCTTGTTGAAAATAAATTTACTCATACTATTGACCATGGAATAATTATTAAGTTCACATTATTATTTTTAATTCAAACAAAAGAATATATAATAATACATAGTTAAAACATATCAATGATGAATTGAAAAATTTAAATTATTTGATATATTTTAACCGTCCAATATATACAACAATCTATTATTCCTCACATTATGGCATGAAATGCCAAAAAACTAGATTAAAATTAATGCATTTTTTTTAAGGCAATACAGCCTACACTATTACAGTCTACAAATAGGTAATTGATATACTGAAAATAAAATAGGTTTTGTATTATTTTAATAAAAAACATGAATCACTTTAAGTAGATATATTGCAAGAACATAACATAGATTACATATTATATTATAATATTCAGATATTGTAATTACTAATATAATAATATCTGAAGAACGTTTAAACACGTTTACATCTGTAACGACTTGTATGAATTTTGCACACATGTATTTGCGTTTATCATCGTAAATTATAATCATCCGACTTCAATAATAAATCACAAAAATAAAAAATGCCATTTATATTTACTCCCCACTCCCATACAAACACACTTATTAAACCGACGAGTTGTAATATAGTTTACGATTATAGTAGTTCGTATGAAACCTGCGGGCAACCGGGAAACCGGTTAAGCGTTAAATGTTTAACTCTCTCCCATGAATGAAACAACTAGTACGTACGTAGTATAATAACATGTTAATATATTGGATTGGTCATTTTGATTTTTAGTGCAGAAAATAATGGACTAAATTAACCCGAACGCATTCTGTTTCACTGATATCATGTTCAAATCTTTACATAATATTTACGTGTGCATGGGCTTATTATAATGGTTACTCACGGTGGTGTGGTATTCCGGATTTATGCAAGCTCCGTCCTGAACCGTGCATCCTTGATAATTGAATGACGGATCCTGATCGTCTTCGTCTTTTACCATTACTGTAAGCGTCGTTGTCGACGTAAGTCTGTCTTCGGGATTTTTGGCTCGGTCCTGAAATCATGTTTATTTCATTTGTTTGTTCATTGAACATTGCTGTGAAAATATAATTTATCGGACAAACGGGATGGCACCGACCGGCAGAGGGTATAGATAGATGGGACCGACATCGAATTCCGTTGCCTGTCCCAGGGCGTTCGAAACACACCAATAACCGAATAAAATAAAAAACCTATCCATTTTGAAACATTTAAGACTTCACTACGATTCACACTTCCAAACATTTAAACGTGTCTGACCTCTGCAACCGTTGCTATTTTATCATAGATGTGCCTTATGTGCAGTGTGTGTACCTAATATAAAATACGTATAATGTGAGTGGTGTACGCTGTAGCGTGTGTGTACGCGGCGCGTGTGCTCGAGCATATTTGGATGCGTGTAATATTCAAATATAAACAACTACTATAATGCCTACACCGTTCATCGACATTCGACTGTTCTATTTATTTGACACACGACGCGGAAAAACATAGAATATTAATTATAGTATTATTGTTCGAAGCGTACTGTAGAATATAATATTATACAGTACACACAGAATGACGCGTACATTTACGAATGATTTCATCCAATCGTAGGTACAATAGTTATATAATAATATCACATATTATATTAAGTGTATGTTTAATGCGACTGTAGGCAGGATTATGGAGTTTCGATAATTTCCCATCACTCAAAATATAGTGAACACCGTGGGACACATTTTTGAAATAATAAAAGTATGAATTTTTAAAAAACCGGTCATGGTAAATTAAGAAATTGTATAGTTGTATAAAATTATATTACTTTAAAATTACGTTGTGGCGGGTAAAGCAGAAGCGGTTTATTGTATTTTGATTATTTAATTGATAGATACTGTATAGATAGTGATAACACGGGGAGGGGGTCGAATAGTGAAGGTTAAATGTTGGTGAACCATAAATATCATTACTAAGTGGGTTTATGACACGAGAACAAATAATGTCCGTTGTTAAATACTCAAATTTAATTTGTGTTGAAATAGAATTATTGTAGTTTCGAGGTTGAATTAAAAGAAAAACTCTTAAGATCTACGTTTAAGATATATTTTAACGCCTCAATAATTAGTCTGACTAATCTAACAAGAATGACTTGCTCGCATCATTACCAAAACCACTACACACGTATGACGTATAATGGTAACATTTTATAAATATATATATATTAGGTGTAAACATTTTTTTTCTATTGTTTAGATCAACTAAATATTTTCAAAATAATATTACAAAATATTGATATCATAAAGTGGCTCACGAACAATAACATGAAAATGTGTTACAAATGCACGAGACTTGATTATCCATTCCCAATAAATCGTATTACACATAATATGCGTGCATATATTATTATAATTATTATTGTATCATCAACTACCAACGCTATGTTTTTGGCTAATTTCAACACTCAATTATTATTATCATATTATATTATTATTCTCTAACGTAAGGTATCAAAAAAAAAAAATGAATATACATGTGGATTCTCAAGTGTAGGATTGATGAGTCATTACTATGTATGAAATCCGTAGGAGATAATGCATACATAATATAGGCGCGCAATCTGAACCAGTGGTCGCGGATATCACAGCGTAGGACGTTTGTCTGTAGTGCGAAACGCGCGACGTGTGTAGGTAAGTATGTGTAATCCCTCCTTTTCATACATTTCGTTTGCTAAGGGAAGTGATGTAAGCGTATAGATGTATATATAATAAATCGAACAAAATGCGTATGTGAGAAAGAAAATAGTATCTATAACCGGTCTGCAAGAAAAAAAAACTGGTAAAAAATACCAGTGTAAATAGAGCGGCTTGCTTAAATTGGACATTTCCACTTTGGCCTCGTTATTAAACCCTATTGCGTATAGTGCGTGTCCCCTCACTATAAACGTAAATCGAAATATTATATTTTAAGAATATTACACGGTCTTGTAGTTTCCAGAGGATACGGTTCCAAAAGTAGATTTCGGCTTGTGAATTAACATCGCAAAGAAAAGTAATTACTGCGGTACCGATTATATAGATAATTATAATATCTAATAAAGCTGCTTCCCATTAGAAATTCGTTTCCGCGGAAAAAATGCATCGAGTACACGATAATTAAACATTTAATTTTACACGTACCGTTGCTTGGATCGTTACGAAGTATTTTTGAACTTTTTCAAAGTCTAAGCCTTTCTGTAGTATTATTTCGCCAGAATTTGAAGACTTCATCTTAAAGTGTTTGACACCATCACTGACTCTGCCTTTTTGGAGTTCTTCTTCCGGTACATTTCCGGGAATCACCAAGTACTCTACTAAAGCGTTGACGCCGGTGTCTGCGTCCACTGTTTTCACAGCTGCCACAGATGTGCCCACTGTTGTCAACTGTACACACACAAAAAACATGAAAATGAATTAGTGAGAATTTAGTCAAATTATTAAAATTAACGTATTATGTCAACACGTTTCTATGCGATACATACCTCAGGAACCGATACTTGGTATGGAGTATCCAAAAACACCGGTGCATTATCGTTAATGTCGGTCGTGCGGACTATTATGGGTATGGTTCTCTTTTTGTTGGTAGACCTTACCACACACGTAACCTAAAGGTAAAATAAAAATAAATGGTTTCAAGTGACGAGTTACTATAAAATAATATAACTATTTAATATTATTATTTATTATAATGTAGGTAGGTACTTAAAAAATAAACATAATAAAGTTACCTGAAATACGATGTGGGATAAGTTTTCCGCATCTCTGTCCAACGGCTGAGTCAATTGAATATGTTTTCCGATTAACGCGAACGTCGGATTTCTCGTCGGAAAAAGTAAATCCAAAGATATTTCAGTGTATGGATCTCCTATGATCGGCAATTCGGCTGGTTTGATGGGCTGATTTATTTCTGTACACATACAAATAAAAAACAACAGGTGTGTTACGTTATAGGTTATTTTAAATTATTATTGTAACACGTTAAAAGAGATCACGATATCATTATATCGAGTTCATACTTAATATATTATCATAAGCGCATAGCATCTTCGGGCGTTTTCTATATATAATTGCCGAGATAATGGCCCATAATTATTGTGCATTAACTACGGTTAGTGCGTTTTTAAAACTTAGTTATGGAGGCACGCGATCCTAACACGAAAATGCTACGTATTTTCACAAAAAAAAAAAAAAATAATAATAAATAAAAGATATTGCTATTGGATGACTAGTCAATTTGATAATGGTAACATTAAAATCTCGTTGATATACCAAATTTTTTTTGAATATTTTTAAACGCTCGTCGGTTGTGCATATTTTATTACACGAGAAGTTTTCATTTCTTGCAAAATCTGACTACAAAATAATAATATAATTATAATGCGTCAGAACGTTTTCGGGCGCACTACTGCAGCCTGCAGAGGAATCACATCATTCGTGGGAATCGTTTTCACAGCTCGTCAATTGTACAACAATAATCATAGACACGTGTATATATAACGTGCGAGGCGGAAGTCTAATCCGTACCATATATATCTACATATATTTATCACCCGTTCTGCGTGGATTTCATTTGACGAAATATTTTACATAGCTTATTATTAAATGACATTTGGAATAAGACCGATATGTATATTATGTACTATTTACAGTTTAGTATATAAGAACTCAACAACGTCGATATGTCCATTATATATTTACTACCTTGATACATGTATACGTGCTATTGCTGATTGGCTGAGGTAAGTAAGTATTATCAGGTCAAATACCGGCACAATAAAAAGCGACCGTAGAGCGATGGTCCATTGTAAAGGTGGCACGCTTAACGTTGGCATTACACATCTCGAGGTGCATATAATATAATAACTGCCAATAGCTCGAGGATAACGGTACAATTATTGTTGTAACGAGTAATAATCAGTTTTACGTTTTTGTTGTTGTGAGTTGTGACGTGTGAACGTGTGTGATGGTGACAATTATACAGCGTGACTATGATGTAGTATATAAATAGTATATTCGGACAAGTTCGCACGGTCTAGTTTTTATAAATTAAATTCTAAGTTTAGAAAATGTATAATTATTAAATGGTACTTGTATAAAATGTCACCAAAAAACAAGTAACGAGGGATTTTTAAGGTTTTTCTGAGCGCTGTTATATTTGTGAAAACATTGAAGTCCAACCGTGTATTATAATATAAATATAATATATATTTATCGGTATGAAATGTTTTTAAAAAATAAGAAAATTGATAATAAATTCTCGTTTTATACTGCAATTTCTTTCCAGTGAGCAGATCTTTATTCGTCGCCTCAAACTATCTTTTCAATAACATGATCCCGTTGGGCAATCGCCCATTGGTAACCCGTGTAACACGAGACAAATCAACACACGTCACGCGGAAATATAAATGGATCCTCTTTTATTGCCATGACAAATTGGATTTTATTGAAAAAAAAAATACTCACGAGACCCACGACTTTCTTCGATGTCCAGCACAATGTTTCCTTGGCCAGTTTCCATCTCGCATAGTCCTAAAATATAAAAAAGTCAAGCTCGGTTTAAAACGTGTCCAATCAATATTTTCATTGTTATTGTTCTAGAGGTAGGTACAGACCTACAGACGTATGGTGATACACCAACCAATTAACTGCACGAAAATAATATATCATTAAAAATAATAACATATTTTTATCATTTATTTACAGAGAAAATTAACCGAAGATTATTTTATAATAAATGTAACGGACACAATAGTTTAAACACAGCACAATATTATTATTATTATTATTATTATCTATTATCGGTATCTACGTACACCGATTTACTACAAGTCAAAACCATGGTGGATTTAAGGAAGGGAGGTTAGGGGCTTGCCCTCCCATTGCTCATTAGCTGTGTTAACATGTAGTTGTGACGTTAACTTATGAGTAACAACATTAAAAAAATAAAATAAAATTTAAATATACATTTAAACTTTTATATTTAAAAAGTTAAAATACGTACATTTATTGAACATTGTTTATATGTATTTAATTTTATTTTGAAATATTTACCACTCTCCCAACGCCCCCCCCCCCAAAAAAAAAAAAAAAAAACAAATTAAATCCTAGATCCACCACTGAGTCGAACTGATATCGTGGTGAAGTTTCTAACCCGTGCAGGTCGGTAAGTATACCTGCTTAATGCTAAAAATGAACATAATTCACAAAATCCATAATATATATACCTAAACACATAAATAAATATGTAATATGTTCACATGAGTTCTACGACCCTATAGGTATATATTATACACAAACCGGTCGTCAATCTTCTGTAAATGTTTTTCATATAATATTATACACGCCGTATATAACATTTTACGTTTAATATATAAATATATGAAGCGACAATCGATTACACAATCCCACGGATTTAACTAATTAACTCATTTCGCTGAAGTATAGGTGTATGGTAATTTTGGAATTAATATATTTTTCAATTGAATAATACGTATACCTAAGTAAACAAACTTGTTTAATATTTTTATGGGCATGGAGAAATTTGTTGTCATACGACATACGCATATTACATATTATTATATAGTTGTATGGAGATATATATTTTTATTATGTTATATAGGAGGTAGAATTATTAGTTATTACAATATCCGATGACGTCACGAATATAATTTCTTTGGGGTCGTTTTATAAATGGTAGTTTTTTTTTATTTTCTCTGTATTATATTTATTTATACTACCGGTAATATCACCGGGCTTAAATAAAATAAATTTTACAATGAAAACAGATCGTTAAACGATAAATAATAGGTAATAATATATGTTATTTATATTTACTGCATAAGATTCTATTTTTTTATTTCACAGATGGATTTTCTAGCGTAAGATAACACGACCGCATCATAACAGATAACGTTGCAGATTGCATTATATACCTTAGCTATTATTCCAGTACTTGAATACTATTATATTATATATGTGCAACTCTAATCTTCTGTCATCAAATTACCTGGTTTGGCATAAACGCCCTGTCGGTATCCTTTGTCCAAGATGAGCAGAAACAGCAGTAGCGAAGTCCACGCATCTTTAAACACTCGTCGATCCATCCTAAGACAAAACAAAAAAACATTAAAATTTGTATAGGTATAAAAACAAAATTATTACGAAAATCACACGCATTGGTATACCGCACGCACGTACTTGTGGTTGCGTTTAGCCGTCTGTCATAAAATAAGTTCGAAAAGAAGTATTTTTATAACTTATTCTACGCGCAGGACCTTCTTACCCGACATCGCGAGATTTTCAACCGGGAATATTATTGCTTTATTATATACCTACTTACTTATAATTATTGTTATTGCACAATTGTGTAAGTGAGGCGAAGTGTTTTTTTTCTTGTCGAAAAACCCCTTGAGACTGACGAGTGAAAGTCCACCAGTGCAGTTATGCGCGTGTGTATGATAATAATGGCACGTGACCTTTTTGAGTGGAAGTCGTATAGTATATTATTGACGATCATATTTTAGTATGTCATTTTTTTTAATTAATAGATAATGTGTAATTATATACTGCATTAGTACGTTTATAATTTTTTTTTTTTTATAATGGAACATTATTTGTGAGTCAATAAGTAATTAGAAATTGTTTATATAATACGGGATTTAAGAAGCATTCTATAACACTATATAATATATAGGTATTATGCTTACTGTCAATTCATTAGTAATTAACAATTTGGGATTAATGTAGTTACGCTGTCTACATGTATAGAAATCTCTTTAAATTCCTATTCTATTATCACAACTAAGCTCTTTTATTATCAAATTATTAGTACAAATATATACGATAAGCCTATTAGCATCGGGTTAAGGAGGTATAGGATACCTCCTACCTAAATTTCTCTCATAACGCTTACATCTTATATACTGATCTAACTACTGTGGCGTATATAGTTCAATAAGCACAAACAGCTTAAAAGTTAAAATCAAAAAGAATAATTTCGGTTGATTGGTTTGAAACGCGAATATATTTACCGTAAACGCAATAGTGACAATTTATCACTGATAAATAATAATCATAATTAGCTGTATAGGATGCAACGAGTGTTTTATGCATTCTAAATAAATGGTTAGGTAGGTAAGTTTATACTCGGTAATAACCATAATAATATGAGCACCTAAAATATTTACTATTTACTATTTAGGTTAAAGTAATGCAGCGTACATGTATAATACACGCACGCGTGTCTTTTATTATATAATTTACGTTGAATACGTAATTCGAACGGGGCAAACATTCAATGAATAGAATATAATAATATACAAATCACTTAAAGTTTTTCAGTAATCGTGACTAAACGATAGCGTACCTACGTTATAAGTTATAACACGGCCATATGATAGTATTGTGTTTATTTTTTTTCTTAATAATATTTATTGTCTTTCCGTTCGTATCGGAAAAATACTTTCTCGAATGATTTTATAAAACGCAATGCTTTGCTCGTATACAGACATTATACAGGGTTTATAACGTCTGGTATACTCTTGTGTGTTATGTGCATTACCTGAATACATTGACTACAAGAGTATGGGTTGCGAGTGTAAAAAAAAGATTGCGATTTTGAGATTTTTCGTTATGAAAACGTTCGCCGCACGAGAGAGGCATGCATGCTATATAAAATAATAATATAATAATATTATTATAATACTCGGAACACGACCGACGCAGATCTAATCCGATCACTATACAACATTATTATCATTACACGTACACTGTCCTGGTTATTTCGCCGATTATTTCTAATATAATATTAAATACATACATAGATAGGTACCTGATACACTGCATCGGCGCATAACGCGACTTCACGACGCACTAATTATATTGTTATTCGACGACTTTTCACCTAACTGTAGTGTGTGTGTCAGTGTGTGCACATTTACCTAACCTAACATAATATTTTAATATTATATAGGATACACCTAACCCTTCCAAGGCCTTACATCGGAATCCGATCTAACTCCGCCGTGCCCGCGTGTGTACCTATAATAATATATTATTGTTTTTTTTTCTTTTTCGAAAGATATATTATAGGTGTAGATACGTGCACCTATAATATCTACAGCAATATCTGTGGACAGGATTTTTTGGCCCGATACGACCGAGCGGTCGCACGACGGTCAATCGGTATTCGGGTCAGACATCTCGAGCGTTTAAGCAACTTGCCTTGGCCACCGTCACGATTCGACATTCGTAAGTGTACAACATACACATACACACACACACACACACACGCGTGCGCACAATTTACTATTGTACAGATAACGACTTCTGCCTAACGATATACATATGAAAACGAAAAGTGTTCGAGCCGGTCATGGAGATACTCGACGGTTTTTTATTTCTTCCGAGCGCGGCGAGTCGGAGTCCGCGCAGTCTACTTTTACGCGGTTTAACGAGAAATCGCCGAGATCGCATCGACACGCGTAGGTATAGGTTAGGTACCTATCTACATAATTCATATTATTTCAACTTGGACCGCGTATACAAACAGAAAAGCCGCGCTTAGCGAATATGACCGTTATGGCCCACAAATTCGATTGAAATCAACGATACAAGTATAGCCTTATAAGTTATAGGTAGGTAGGTACTATACAACACACTTGTTTATTAGATACCTACTTAAAGTTGTAAAAATAAAATAATATTGTTGTTCGAACGTTGAGGCAGGCATTACGTATTTCAGTCTTGTCGGTTGAACACTTGCTCACGTACGTGTGATAATAAATCATATTATCAAATATAAAAATATAATATAATATTATGTTGCGGAATAACGTGCAGAATTTATATTCTGGTAGAATATAAATATTAATATATTAGATATAGATATTATTATCTACCTAAAATTAAAAATAACTCAACAAATAACGAAATAAATACTTTTTAGACGATTTTAATTAAGATAAGAATAATATCGACGACCGATCGAAAACTGTGGTTACAACGAAGAAATGCATAATGATAATACAAACATTACACTAATGTACACTGTGTATTTTTAAAATATTAAAATTTCTGCATTTTTATATACGAGACAACCGTGAAACCTTTAGGTAAGTGAGTAGGTATATAATATAATATATTATAAATTATATGTACAATATACACGGCTGTGAATCGACAAGCGTTCGTGGTAACTTGCCAATATTTCGTATCCTGGGTTGCCCATATAATAAAATATATAATATAATAACAATATAGTATATAATTTAATATGCATACTCGTATTTTATAAATTATGTAATATACGTACATCCGAACAATAACGTATTTGTTCAAAAAAAAGTCTGCCGTTAAACAATAGCCCGCAGTAGTTTGGCGTGAACCACTATAAAGGAGATATGTGCGTACATACATCACTGTAGGTACAGCCCCACACCTATACGTACAGCTTAAGTGTATCATTCGAATTCAGTTCTAATTGTCAGCATTAGCGAGTTTCTCGAGACGAATGATTTAAATAAAGCGGATTGTACGCGTTACGCACGAGCAACGGCGTAGGTATATAACTATAATAATATAATAAACTAATTTACTATACATATAATAACAATTATATTATAAAATATGTAAGTTCATAAATAAATACTACTTTGTTACATTAGAATTTTAAATATTTAAAACGCGCAGCAATGAAACGACTCCTACGTAATTTTCGTTACACGTATGCTTATATATATATATATATATATAATGTATAAATATATGCGTTGAACTTTTGGTTTAGTATCGCCTTCTGACTTAAAGAGCAGAATTTCCAGGCGAATCCGCAGTTTATAATAATAATTATTATTATGTCTAATATGCAATATACAAAACATGACAGTCAAACCATACTATCGTCTAATGTCTAAATTTTTCTGAGCATAGAAATAAGTTCCACAAAGATACCAGAAAATATATATATGGAACAATAAATTAAAATACAAAAATCAATCCAGAATAAATAATATAAATATGTAAGGTAAAAACCTTGTAAGTAGTTGTTGTCTGATGCTAAAAATAATAATAATAATAAAATAAAATATATTCCTGCATATTACTGTGTGTGTGTGTATATCACCCTTCATCATTATTCACTAGGTCCGATTATCATGATGTCATAATAATATAAGATAAGTGCTATACTGTCTGATACTGTAGTGAGCAATATCTGTCGGAGACTCCGTGTCTCCGTTTGAATAGTTTGTATAATATTGTACATTGTAAATATTAGAACGAGCATTATAAATACATAGAATATATCAGTACGAGAATACAAAACGTCATTGGAACAACATTATAGTCATAACACTCATAACTTATAACTATTATAAATCTATAATATAATGTGCAAAAGACCCTCGGCGGATGACGATCCTTTGATTCTCGTTGACTCGCAAAAACAATCATCATCAACCTAAATAAGGCCTCACTCGATATTATTCCTTGTCTTGTTTATTCTGAACATCTAACCAAATCAATTTATTTTGTCGTCAATAAAGTGAATATTATTCACTGCACTCCATAGGAGAGCACACGTCGTAAGTATAATAGATACGATTAATAAATAATAGTTGTTTCGAAAAACGTCTAGCAAAATCACGATTAGATTTGTTATCGTTAAGTTTCGATTTATAGAAGGTTTCCCCCATATTTGAGTTTTCTACGAATGGCGATGGTATATGGAACAGAACATGGTGTAGTTTGGTCCGATCGCCGGTATACTATGTTTCCGTCACAGTTCATGGGACCAGTTAATAATAAGGTATCTTATAACTAAAAAGTTATATTTTTGTAACAATATGATTGAAATTTATGGAGTACGATTTTATGGGACATTTAAAAATATTGAGTCCAAGTAACTCAATAGTTACCTTAGTACCTACTTGCTTGAATCAGCTACTTACACATATTATAGTTAACAGTATAGGGTGGCCTGGTAGAGGAAACAATACATACGAGTCTTTTGTAATAATATAATAAATTGTATAAGTCTAGGCCATCCGTTATCATTAGTATTTAAATTTTTAATAGCTTATAAAATATTACTGTAAATTTGTTAATTATATTCGATATGTTTGCCATTGTCATTATATTGTCTCTTATTTTTAAGAGCTCTATTTAATATAGGTGTACCTCACTCGAGCACTCCTCAAATCACGCCTACTGCGCATATTATATTACGAAATTATTCTTCAAATATGGTCATCGTATAATCACAAAACAATTTACTTCATATGTATGGTACAAATCATAAATAAATACAGTATTTAAGCCATAGGTAATTATTTAATATTTAAATAAAATAAAATAATATATAATATATAAATATATTTATAATTTTTTTCCGTAAAATATAACGCGATAATTATAATAGGTACTAGATAATTAATATTTCATCATTTTCATCTACCTATAATATTATACAAATTTATATAATACCTATAGTAATGAGGTTCTTATAATTTGTACGCAAATTTTATGTTATTCATTTGACTTACTAAGAAAATGATATAGATAATAAAGTTGTAGGTAATTATATCAAAAAGACAGCTGGAAATGACTCACGACTAATAAGCTATTTTACAGTGATGAACGATTTAAATTTAATGCTATAAATTTATAATATTATAAATTCGATATTGGTACTTATTTGTTCAGAGTTAAGAATTTTATCAATGGAACATTAAAAAAAAAAAAAAAACAGGCAGTATTTAAATTATATTAATTGCCAGGTATGCATTTTAATACGTCATTTCCAAAAGTAATTTACTCAATGAATGGATTATTTTATAAATATTCAGTACACATCTGCAGTAATACTTCATAATAATAATAATAATAATAATAATATAATAATCACACACGTCTTTTTGCTGGAAAACTCACGAGATATAGGTACGTTACGTGTATACCAATTAAAAATTCATGATATTCCTTGCTTCGTTTGCCGTTAACGGGCCACAACCACCATTAATGATATTTAGATTTTAAAAAAACCCCAGTCACGAACGCTGGGCGCGGAATAAACACGTGGAATATAAATCGAGGAAAACATGTAGGTTTTAAGTATAATAATAATATAACGCGAGGACAACGCACATTGCACATGCGTATTATAATAAATCAACAAGCGAAGAGCACTCGAAAACTGACGATTTTCGCTGAAAAACATCAGCCATCTATGATGCGTGTATATAATATTATATACGATTTCGGGACAAAATTATGATCAGCTTTTATGTTTTGTGTAGTATAAAAATGAAAAAATTCAATACGAATTTAAAAATGATGTACCTATATAAATGCGTACAAATTTTTTTTTAAAAAAAAAAATGTTTTTTAATATTTTGTCCCACTCTAGAAGTTTTTAATTAAAGTAGGTATTATAAGCAGAGCTAGTATACAATACGATTTTTTTTTGTTCACATAGCGACTAATAATAATATTAGAAATAAGCGATTCCAAAAATGTTGATTTCGATAATCGAATATCATTTTTTTTAATACTTCATAAATTATATTATTATTACATCGACAACACGAGTAAGATATTATAATAACAATGTCATAAGACATCAAAATTGACACCAAAAAAATAATAATAAATACGGTTCCGATACTTGATACTATATAATATATAGATACTATATGTCTACATACATTATACTATACTAGGGATAAGTATATTGGTGTATGGAGGAATCAAATAAAACCATCGCTTACCGTCTCTAATAATAATAATAATAATAATAATATTAGTAGTAGATTAGGAGGATACTGCTAAGTCGTAGACGTTCGCGTGATTAATGACCCGGTCGAATCCCGGGCGTTCGGTTGCGTACTCGGAGAAACTGGTTAATCGAGCCGCGGTGGAGGTAGATTTTTTTCATTTCCTTTTTATTATTTTTTTTGATTTTCATTTTCATTATCGAATCGCGCGGTACAAACGACGGTTGTCATGATTCCGACGGTATACTACTATATAGTATGTATACAAACTGCAGCTGAGAGAAACAGAGATAGGGAAACCTTTATATACTCTTGGAAGACTGCGTGGTTAGTGGTTACAGATGATAATATCACCGGGCCAACGGGGGTATACTATAGTATACTACCATGTATATATAATACAACTATGCAATGTGACCGTGTACCACATGATGCTGTACCTGTGTACGCAATGAAACTGTTATTATTCGAGTTTTTCATAAACGACACATGGACGCCCGACGCTCCGAACGACAAACGAAAAGATAATAAAACACTTTGAGTTTCCCAAAAAATTCTTCTCGTATAACTTTTTTTCTTTCGTTTTTGGACCAAAACACGATCCGTAACCGTTCGAACCACGCTACAGATTGCCCGACTACGATATTAACGACTGTTTTGAATCGTCGTATATAATATATATAATACAATATCAGATTGTCAGATAATCTAAATTATTTTGGGAAACTGAAGTCCCGAATGATTTTGGGACAAAATATAAAATAAAAAAAAACTATTGATTAATGTGGTATGTATCTATAACTACTCGAAGGGAGAGATGCGATTTGATTTTTGGGGGACCAAGTCGATTGTTTCACTCCAATCTTCTACTGTATCTGAATGTGGATATGAAAAATTAGGCATTATTTTCAAATGTGGATCCCAGACTAATTAATTTAGTAGTTTGAGGATACGTCACATTCTCATACATTAGGTACCTATATTCGTATCCTCAATTCGTAATAACAATATAACATAGTTGTTGGACATATAAATAATAAATGTATTTGATCAAGATTAGTAAGAAAAAACCTTTTCAACATTTTTGAAATTAGTGTTGAAAATATCTGTTGTATTGCTTATTTTGCGTGCTTTGTGAGTTATGACTATTATATTGCCTATGATATTCAAACCGGTCTTGGTCAATTATTATTCAAGTAACTATAACTGAGTTAACAAATTTTAGATTACACAGTTCTTTTTCGCCGAAAGATGTATAGTTTAGCTGGTTAAATAGTCTGTACTTTATTGATGAGGTTGGTTTCTTGTGAAAGAAAATGGAAAAACTGAAAAAAATAATTAAGAAAAGGAAAAATTAACAATGACATGCCATATTTCATTGTCAATGATCACAAACTCACGATTAAACGGTATTGGAGTATATTAGCATAGTATACAAAATAGATATATTTGAGTAATGTCATGCATTCATATTTAATGTAATATTTAAATTAATTCTATAAAATAACATATCGTTAATAATGTAAAACATTACTAATCAAAGTACTACAATTCAAATTAATATGTTTTAAATATTTAGTATACATAATACAGATTTAAATAACATAATAATATATTAATATATGTCCGAGAGATACCTCTCGAGATACCCCGAGAGATTAAGGATGAAATAAATCATACGATGATTACCACTTGTATATAATATACCTAATTGTTTTGAAAATATTATTTACAGTTTTCATGCATATTGCTATATACTTATAATGCCATGTTTGTTTATCATTTACATCGTTTTAATTTACATGATTTATTATTCTTGATCTCATTCTCATATGCATGGAATTTTTAAATAATATTTTCATAATTTATGATTATTATTCAATTCAGTATCCTACAAATATGTAACATTATTCGTCGAGTATTCTACTCTAGAGTTCCATTCTTAGTGTAATAGTTTTAGATCCGTATAAATATATAATTAAATAGGATTTATATCTTTGCATTTTAATTTTTATTGCTTCAATTCTGTTATTATTGATATAAATAACAATGATAACTACGTATAAATAGAAAATAACCAGTGAACAGATTAATCGTAGGCCTGTTGAGAGGTAACATATTATTACCTATGAAGTCAAAATATGTAAAAACGAAAAAAATTAGTTCGGGTTTTCTTTTCTTTCTATAATTTTAAATGATTATGATGATTATAAAATATGTACATATTTAATGAGTAGCTCATACATAATATTATTTTGTATCTCAGTTTGTGGCAGATGAGATATATACAATTCGTTTTTACTACTTCTACTAGTAGTGTTTTTTTTTATTGTTATTTTAATTATCGTAGTAACAAGTGTCTACAACCGATCAGTGGGCGGTTTTATTTACATATTGATGAAGCATAGTTGCAATGCACTTCGCAGTACAGCCGAGTCGGACTGGTCGGGATCTCATACATACAGCGGCAACCGAACAGCCGTGTTACAGCTGCTGTACCATAAGTCATAACTCGCGTGGCTCAATAAAAAAATAATTTAGTTAATAATAAACTATACGTATAGCTATAAACGTCATACTTTCGTAATGAATGTAATTTTAATTTGATCATGATCTAATCGCCAAACACTAGTTCAAAACATCAGATGTATAATACGCACGCTATGGCAGACACCTCCAGCTTGTATGTAATAACTAGTTTATGATTGATATACGATGAGAACATAATATACTGTCGGCGCGGACGTGGGATTGAGAAGAAAAAAAACGAATGCCCGTAACACTAATGACGACACTCGAATCGGATGTAAAAAAAAAATTTTAAAAAAATATCTATGCCGAAAGGGCTTGGCGGACCAAACTGTACCTATAACATTATAATATATTTATACGAGTAAGTCGATGGTTAGCGTTATTTATTGAGTAGGCGGCGTTTCCTTAATAAAACGCGCTTTATTATATCGGACCGAGCGGCATGCATAATACATACAGACAAAAAATATTAATGCCACCAATAGATGAAATATAGTCAACGAAACGTTTTTCGTTTTTGGACATAATAAAAAGTACCGGCAGAACAACGACCATACAGGTATGGTAATATTATGCATTATTATTAGATAGATACGCTATATAATACATCTAGTCCTTAAAAAGTATGTGACGTTTTTTGTTTTCTTTAGAATCGTTAAAATATATTGAACGTATATGTGTATATTCTTTACTTTACTTCTTTACTCGTATATGCAATATTCACGTTACATAACATACTCGATATTATCTAACCCCTATATTATATGGCCTTAGGTAAACGGTAAAAACACCAAAGTATAGAATTTCTGGTCAATGGAAAAATGGTCAGTTCAAAATATCTGGAAGTATGAACAAAAAAATAACCACACCAAGCAAGTAATGCTCAATTACAGGTAAAACAAGACTATCATAACACTATACTAACTTATTAAAATTTTTAAATTAATGCAATAATAATATTTGGATATTTGAACTGTTAATTTATATATGGTTATTTTTACTTAAATTTCCAACCTTTGGGCATCGTAGGTACAACCACGTTTACCAATATTATGCCCGCTTTCGGTACACCTCGCATCGGAAATATGCATCAGCGATCAACTACAAGTGTCGGTGGGACAGCATTGAAGGACGATTATAGTTCGTCTCGGGTGTCAGCACTAAATATGAACCGAACTCAATCTGTACGATTACGAAAATATAATATCGAATAAATCATAATTTTTTATTATTATTTTGTCAGCCAGGAACCGTAAAGCTAGGTACTTGTTTTGATGTTTTTTTTTTTTTTTATCTATTTAAGTCCTTCGTGAAATCGGTAATGTGCACAATCTGTTACCGAGAAATGGCCCATTAAATCTTTACTATTGTACCGTAAACGCGAACATAAGTATTGATCGAAATAAGACTGTCTTTTATTCGTGACGCCGTGTGTATATGATAATTCGGATGAATAGAGTTTTCGTCGTTTTTGTCTTGTGCACACGCGCGTACTGACGTAGTGGCGACATGCATTATGACGTGTATAATCGCAATTATGTATATACGATTGTCCCATGCCCATATTACTATTTTTACGGCGTGTGTGCAAAATTAATTAGCAGACCAACGCGCCCGGCGACGAACTACAAAACGTGAATTCGACAATATAATAATATATGGATAACTTACATATGACGCACCGATGCAGATTCTGACGTATACCTAAAGCTAAATAGGTATATGTGTTACGTATTCAGACGTGCGACGAGTGGAGTTTCCGTCCGCCGTAACGGTGCTAATTGAACGAGGAAAACACCACAGTTCTAGGTATAATATAATATAATATATATATAAATAAGCAGAATATACTATTGTTTATACGTATATTATACACTATATACCGTGGTATAATGCAAAACCTAAACATTACGGAAAACTACGGGACCGAATCTATCGCTGACCATTACGCGAACCGTTATATATTATTGGTAACCATTTGGCGCGTATATAAACTACCGTCCAGTAGGAGCGGTTAAAAACATTTTTTTGTAAAAACCTCACGCGCTGCACCAAACGGTTTTTGTCGCGCATATATTTTGGGGTGTTTGGTCAGTGGTCGTGCTGCACCAAAGCGGAAGAACAAACACGGCCGTGGGAGATAAATTGAAATAAAAAAGCCGGGCGGATTCGAAGAGGCGGAATGATTTGCGGTTTTCGTCCGTATATATACGCATATTATATTTTATATATGTATATAGATATATACCTATATATATGTATATAGGTACAAACCGCGTCGCCGCGGCCAGACGCAGCTCACACATCGGTCGTCGATAGATACGTTGCGGCCTTACCTAACTTGGAATGCGTTTATTCATCACGCATGATAGCTGAAATCCATTCGTTATATTATGTTCACATATCACATTTTATACTGCAGGTGTGTTTACTGTATAAGTATATACGTCAAAATCGTGTTTATATTAATAAATAATAATAATAATAATAATAATACAAGTACAACGCATGTTAATAGTGTTTTGAGTATGTTTATTATATTATACCAATACATAATATGCACACTGTATAGCGCGCGCGTTTACACACACACACACCTAATGAACCTTACGCGCTCGCATTTTTCTCTATTGATTAACATCGGATATTCGAAAATTGAAAAGAAAATACAATATTTAATCAACCGAATGTCTATTAACGCAATCGCTGAACGTTTATTCAAATCGAAGCGTTTATTTTTACACCGTCCTGCTTTAAACACTTAATAGTGTTTATAAAATAATTTGCAAATAATATTTCACTGGAGTTCGTTGAGTATAATAAACAGATCGGCGTCAAGTCGAGTCAGTTTCAGCATTCTAGTTTAGTCTCTGTCTGTTTATTACATAATATATATATATATATATATATATATGTACATACCATATATTATTCATAGTTTATTACAAACACCATCTTGTAAAATATTTAAATACTATAGTGGTGTAGTAGTGATTAGAATACTTTTTTTTTATCGTTTTTGTTTAGATTATGAATATTAATATTATTTTTACTCAGAAATAAAATTATTTAAATTTTGTCATTTTATATTTGTTATAACCTTTTAAAATAAATTCGAAACATCATTGTTGATTATTTTCGTTCAAATAAAACCTACATAAATTGTTTCGTGAATTTTAAACTAAAAATATTGTCATTATTGGCTATCGCATACGAGTTTTGTACTTTAGTGTACATTCCTCGAATGTACATTGTATATACCCTATGGAAAGAATATATATATATATATAAAATCATACACATTCTACGAATTTATATAAGTATTTTAGTATTTAGTATATTTTATGATATTTTATACAATTTATTACTTGCTACCTTATCTCATACCTGTCAGTATGCAGTTTGAATCACTATAACTTCATTGATTTTCAACATCAAAGAAAAAATAATAGGCATTGATAATAATGTAAAAAAAAAATATTTAAAAAGTATTTGTATTTAAATACTTTTTTAGTTGATGTATTCCTATCTCTATTCAAGTATAAATGAAAAGTATTTACACATAAATATTGTAAGAGAACTGCAGCAAATGAATGACCATATCTATCGACTGTACAGTCATTCTTGATCCTTCTATACCTTATATATGATATGCATATGATTACTACATGAAATGTGAATTATAAATTTTCCGCTAATATATGAATATACCTACAGCAGCAACTGGTATACTGCTGTAGTTGAGAATTAAATCATTATTAGTAGCCATTAGGTATGCCTATATGTATTTATTATATTATCATTACGCTCGTGGTATAGGTGTTATAAATAAATTTTTTTATACATATATTAAGAATTCAGATTCACTGTGACGAATTTGCATTGACTACCGGCATTCCATAAAAATAAAACAAACATTTTTTTTTCTGTTAAAATATATATGTTGTCTTTTTTTTACTACATATACAGAATATACTAACTATATGGCCATACAGAGAGGCCCAGTGATGTCTTCCCGTCTTACTACAGTATTATTATATATAGCATTATAGCAATACGGGAAAACAACGGCGATGAAGAAAAATAAATATATTTACTATAATTACACATAATGAACAATGTTATCCATGTAAGAAAGACCAGCTGTAACTCAACCAGTAGGAATTGACCTTTATTATTATTATTATATTGTTATTACGTATGCCTATTGTCTTTATATTTATTGGTTCCTTCTTCATATTTAAAGCTAATTGGTTATTCTTATTACTATTATTATTATTATGAATTAATATTGTTTCCATTAAATTAAAAAAAAAATCCAGCAAATACATATTTTAATACCCAATTTGGTGATACTGTCACTAATAAAAATTATGATTACCTACAAATTCAAAATATTTAGTGTCTCGTCGGTTGTTCAGACACTTTTTGATGGCATTGGGTATTGATTGTTATTTGGTATACCTAATAATATCTGCTAAGTACGACTTTGTGATGATTAAGAATAAATACGCCCAAACTGAAGTCATCTGTATAACGCTATGTTAGAATTATAAACAAAATAAGCACTCCAAAAGGTAATCGCTTAATGTCTGAACTCCAACAGCCAACCACTGTATAAAAGGCGTAATTGCCACCGGAGAGTTTAATTGTATAATATAATATATAATACTTTAATACTGATAGAAGATTTCAACACAACGTCATCGGTTCAAACAGAAAAAGAGTAAATGGTGGTATTACGAATATAATATATCTAAAAATATTATTATAATTCCATAAAAAAAACCGCATTATTATTGATTTTGTTTTTAATAATTATTTATTTATTCCTAAATTATATTTCAATAAATATATAATTTTATTTAGATTCTTCATTTCAGATGCATAATTATTTAAAAATCTTACATTATGTTCTCTTACAGATGTACATTGACACATATTACATATATATCGATAATATGCACTCATATATATAATCGTTTGTATGCGATACATTTTAATTTATAATTATTCATATATATATATATATATATAATATAAGCATGGTAATAATGCATATCCTTCATTAAGATGTAGGACGATTGTTCCCTGCGATAAAATGCCGTATGCGACAATTGACCACTATAATAATTGTATGCATGGTCCCCAACCAATTTATTTTTTCTGTGACATTTTCAGTAACTCAGAGCAATAAATACTTAATATTTATCGAGGAAAGTATTGATTGAAATAATAAAATATTATGAAGTGCATTCGTTGTAGAATGTATCACTGAAGAATGTAGATCATGGTATATTTCAAAAACAGTTGGTAGGTATAGTTACAATTTATGACAGATCAAAATTCGTATATTATTTTATTCTATTTAAAAATATAGCTCAATTGTGTTCGTTATTATTTCTTAGTGACACTAATACATTATAATTATTCACCTTGATTGTAGAAATCTTAATATTTGTTGCTAAAATAGTGGTGGAAACGGCATATTATGCATATCAAATTGTTTTCCGTGTGCCTACATATTGAGAAACCGTAGAATTTAAATGAAAATTCGCCATGGCCTTCGTACCTCATACGTATGCATTATAATATATTATTAATATTTCAGGGTATATATATTATATCGATGCTGTTGTCTTTATTATAATATTCAGTTTTTTACCTATATAAACTATGTACTTTTTGTGTTATCACTGTTTATAGGATGTGCACCGTGCACTATCCCGTATGTATTACAGCAATGTATAATGTATGTTTTTTAATTTTATTAACATTTTCATTTTTCTGTGCTTATCTCGCACACACGTACAACGTACTGTCGTACTATAATACACGTGTGTGTGTGTGTGTGTGTGTGTGTGTGTGTGTGTGTGATGGGAGGCGGCTTTCACAAAAACCGGTTGCCTCGTATGCCGTAGCAGAGATTCCATTTCCCGGTGCCTACGACATTCCACCGCGAAGATTCAGTCACGGACATCAGAATGATGTGCGTTTAAGACAACGAAATGAGATGTGATCGAAACTAATTAAGATATTCTCTTGTAGGGTTCACCATACAGTTTTCGGCATGTTTTTGTGTGTGTAGTATAGTTTAAAAAAAATATTTTTTTTTCTTTTCATTTTGTACTTATCTACTTTAATTAATTATATTTAGGTAGGTACTCAAATATGCGTATTTTAATATAATAATTAATAATATACGAGTTTACGACGGTTATGTTGCAGTGCAACGTTTATATTTTATATTACTGTATAATATCGTACTTCAGTAAGTACTTGGATATACTTAAAATAATGCAAAATTACTAATGGAATGGTCGGATGCTTTTTTTTCATATTATACATTTTATTTGTAGTTATATAAAGACGTTTCTACGTATAAACTAAGAGCGCCCATACTATTCGAACGTGATGAAATAATGTACACTTTTTAAGTCACTATATATATTCTAACAGACGCACTGTGCTATAGATTTTTTTCTACAACAATTTGGTTGTATCCTGTCATAATCGTCAGATAAAATCGTAGTAACCGTGTATAGTTATAATATTATATGTAACATAATAATATATAAACACGATTTGATGCGTCCTATCATACTGAAATATAATCGTATAATCTTCAGTCAGTGCAATGACCATACGATTTACGATGACCGACGGTTAAAAAGGTGTACCTATAGTATACGTTTGTAGTAAAATTTACATTTCGCCAGCACAATAAATTATATGGTCGATTGTTGCAGAGGTAAATGACAGAACTCAAAAATAACTTAAGTAGGTATCTATAAACTATAAATATTGAACTATATAATATATGTATGTTATGGCATAAGTATAGTGCAGTTATTATTATCGTTTTCTTTTTTCTTTTGAATGATTTGCAGATGTATAATTATTTATTTTTCTGTTTTCACTTCGTTAAATGTCGACCCACAAAAATGAAATTTAAACTTTATGTTACATACTCATATATTTTATACTTACCTGCGAATTTAAATGAAGTAAATTTGGTGTTTCTTTTTTTAATTTTTAAATTGAAAACAGTTATAAGATCGTGAAAACCATGTTACGAACGACACTAATATAATAGTATTAGATTGGTATATAATATGTAGACCCCGAGATAAATAGACCATATTTATCATTTGAACAATGTAGAAAACTATAAACATATAACTTTTCAAGACTCTATATATTTTCATTTATATACATATGGTAATGTTTGTCTTCGTATAGTCCCTAAACGAACATCCGAGCGTTATATACCCTCAAATATACATTTAAACGAGTTAAAATGTGGAAATATCTTCATTACATTGTATTCAAGGACGTGACTTTATTATTATTATAATTTTTTTTTTTTTTAATGAAACTTCTTTATTTTATATACCTGCGCGTCTGGACGCAATGAAGCACGTCTTTCTGCATACACATTATACAGTCAGTGTCCAGTAGATCCTAGGGTATGTTGAACCATAAAAGTCATACACGATCGCTCTTGTGAGAAGTTGACGGAGCTGAGGGGCGTGTGCGTTCTATGTGTCTGTAGTCTGTACGGTTTGTATATTATGTATAATATAATACGTATATTGCATAACACACGCATATAGTTATGTTATTCATATTATCAGCAAACTTAGTTAAGCCATCCACAATATACTTACAACCTACAATACAGTATTATAATATATATATATTGTAAAATTATGTACTATGTTCGTGTAAATACTGCTACATGGATACGCTTTATACACGCGCACACACACACACACACACACACACACACACACACACACACA